>JBBMKA010077423.1:0-14838 GCA_037833695.1 Sechiopsis laciniata | reverse complement strand
CTTGCGTACTGTACCCCGACTGGGGATTCTTACTGAGTGCCTTTGTACTCACCCTTATTTATGTGGTTTTTCCACCAGGTAACTTTAGACGACATCGGAACGACTAGAGGAGGAGCTGATAGATCATGAGAGTCTGTTGTCCAGTCTTATCATTTTATTATTTGTTCAGCATGTAGTCAAGGACCGAGTTCTGTTTTCTTTTACATTTATGTTTTGGAACATGTTTAAATAAATCTCTGGCCAGAGGCTTATTATTTTAGACTATCGTTTAAATGGGGAACTATTTCTAGATTGAACCTGCAGCTTTTAATTCTGGCTTTTATTTGAACTGTGGATGTTTTTATTGGATTTTAATTCATGCATGCTGAGTAAGAACTGTTTTAGGATTGTTTTAGAGTCGGGTTCTTACAAAATTTCACCCAATTATAGATTGCCACGTCATTATCTTAAATTTAGAGTTGAAATTAGATTAAAATTTTGAGATAATATTTCTCAAAATTAAATTAGGTTAAAAATTGGTTTATCTTGAATTTGGGTCAAAATTAAACCAGATCTAAGCTCATTTAGTGAACCAAACCAGAGAGTCCAAGCCTAAAAGGCCAAGCCCAAAGGCCCAAGCTCATGGTCCATAGGAGCTTTCCTTCATTTTGAAGAGCGAGAAATTTGAAACTCCAGGGAGCATTCACTAAAATTGAAACCTGTCCAAATTTCTAAGGATTTGAAACTCAAGAGAGGATTCACTAAAATTGAAGCCTCTTCAAATTTCTAAGGATCAAATATCCTTCTGAAGCCAAAAATGCTTCGAGGGTCCAAAGATTTGAAATTCTAGAGTGAATTCACCAAAGTTGAAGACTCTCCAAATTTCTAAAGATCAAACACCACCTTGAAGTCCAAAATCATTTTGAAAGTCAAGCGATTCTGTGAAGAACACGCATTATGTTCTTCAAGTGGATCGATCAAAGATCAATAAGTCAATAACCTTTCAAAGATCGACAAGTTAGAGATCGATCAACATAATCAGAGATTGATCAACATAATAAGAGATCGATCAACATAGAAGATTAACAAGTCAATGAATAATCAAAGATCAACAAGTCAGAGATCGATCAAAGATCAACAAGTTAACGACCGATCAAAGTTTGACAAGTCAGAGACCGATTATCATAGAAGATCAACAAGTCAACCTTGAGAACAAGCTGTGAAGCCCTCAAAACAAATCCAACACGGAGAACAAGCTGCGAAGCCCTTGAGACAAATTTAACCTCAAGAACAAGCTCTATAGGCCTCGAGATATTTGTATATGATAAGAAAGAATCGGAGGAGTATATTAGAGATTGTACTCCATACTCGCATATAGTCAAATTAATATACAAACATAAATTCTTAATTTATACTTGTCTCGATTCTATTTATCAGTCAAAATCGTGTGAATAGAAGGATTAAAGCTGAATAATTGGTATTGAATGGGTTGGTGGCACGATTGGTTATCTGGTTTGGTATTAATCTATTTTCATTCCACTGTCACGGGTTCGATCTAAAGTTGAATAATTGGTAAAAAAAGATTATGAGTTTGTTTTTTATATTTTAAACTTTTGTCTATTTTAATCTTTCTACGGCAATTCTATTTTCATTATGTACTTCAAAAAATTAGCAATTTTGATCTATTTGTTTATTTTATATCATCTCTTTTTTTTTCTTTTCTTCTTTTTTTAAATCATCTATTGGTAATTTGTATTAAATTATCTCATTCGTGTACAAATTTATGCTAAAAATCATTTTTAGAAACATAGTAATTTAAATAAACTATTTGAAACGACAGAATAATCAAAATGGTCAATTCTATGAAAACCAAAATAACTATAAATGATAATTTTGGAAGTATAACATAAACATTCATTCTTGGAGCTTGTATCATGGTGAAGGTAGGTAACTGTGATTCTTGCTAAAAAAAAGTAACAGCCCAAAGTGTTTAGATATCTCATTGAAAGTTAGAATGTAATAGAGGTGATATTGGTTCTCTTTTCTTCCATTTTAAGTCAAATTGAGAATTGAATCGATCAAATTAATTTGATAAAAATAGGAATCGAACCAATGTCTAATAAAAAGAAAAAACCATTAGTTTGATTTTCCTTGGTTTTTAGGCCAAACTGAGAATCGATCCGATCCAATTGATTTGACAAAAAGAGAAATCAAGCCAATTTTCAATAAAGGAAAAAACCATCGACTCGATTTTTCTTTGATTCGGTTCCTCCACAATTTAATTCTTTTTTACTATTTTACTTGTTATTTTACTTCCAATCCATATTTAAATATTTTTTTCCTAAGCAATTATCAAAATTATAATTAAATTTTAAAAAAAAAATCAATCATTTACAGATAAAAAGCTAAATTAACATACAAAAAAAAAATAAAAGTAAATAAATCAATATTGGTTCGGTACAGTTTTTTATTATTTTTACAAACAGAAATTGAACCAATCCAATAACTTTTAGTTTTCTCCAAATAAAAACCAACATGACCAATATTATGTGAAAAAAGCCAAACCAATCCAATGAATCAGTTTGGATCCGTTCGATTTTGTCGATTTTTTGTTTTTATTTTTAGCCCTAGCATCTAATAATAATTTAACATCATTTAACATTTTATCCGGAAGTAAGAGGTCAATCAAAAGAAAACCTTATTCGAAATATATGTTAAACACATCTAATTTTAGAGTTTTTACAATTAAACCACCAAAATAGGTGTACCTTGTTGATATATGTAATAACTATAATTTTTTAAAGTCTTTCTAACTATGACATGCATTTCCTTAGCATCAAACTCATTTAAATGTGGTCACGAATCATTTATATACTCCTCATAACCTCAGGCATTATATGCCTAACTAACTTCTGCTTTGGTTCGTTCACAAGCCACACAAACTACTAGGAGAGATTCTGCTAAAAAATTATTTGCAATGCCTAATTCGAACCATGATTTAGAATCCAAATTAGACCTCTCTCGAACCTAAAATTTCCATTTCTTTGCATCTCATGCAAGTTGGCCATGTTTTATATTTATATGCTTCGAAGAGTGAAAATTGCTCCTACATGCCAATACATGTATTTTTTAGCATGCTTTATTCTCATTTACTTGTTTCTTAGAAAACTCTTGAGAGGTTACTCAACTTATAATTGCTTCAAGTTAAGCATGTTTAATTTTAGAGTTCTGATGATTGAACCGAAAATGAAGTTGCATTTTGTTTGTATATATAGTAACTATTAATTCTTTTAAACATTTTCAAACTATAACTAGATCAATTTCATTAAATATGACCACAATTCATTCATGTATCTCTCCTAATCTCGAACTAGGTGAAGCCACAAATATTTAGGTAGGTTTTTGACCTAATAAATACACTATTTATTGTTGTGGGTAGTAAATAAATTAAATACTAATAAATAGTTGCCGAACTTTTTCAATTATTACACTAAATGCATGCACGAATGTAATTTAGAAAATGTCTATGCCTACTATGCATCATTTATTATGAATACGTCCCAAGGCTAGCTTTGTATTTAAAGGCTTCAATAGTATTTTTCCCATTTACATCAATAACATGTCGAGATTTAATTTTGCTTTAAATAAAAACCTTAAAATATATTTTTGATAATCTGTATTTTAAGATTTGTTTTATTTTGATAATTAAAATTTCACTACCCAATTTTAGTTTTTGGATTTACAAAAAAACTTAAAATCAATCCAACGATAAATTATACTATTTGAATTTGTTTTAATAATTTTAATAAATAGTGGAATTTAAATTCATAGTCTCTTAATCAACTGTAAGGACCCGACCCAAATCCGGGTCTGAACCTATGTCCTTAACTCTAAATGCATGAAAACGACGTTCGACATCTAGGGCATGTATAAAAAACAAAACCATTTCAAATTGACGGTTTACAGACAAGTTTATAAAATATTAAATCCATTAAAAGAATCAAAGGTACCAAGAGTCAAAATGTAAGAGTTCGAGTAAATTTGTACAGCTTATCATGCCCCTAAATAGTTCATGCAGAAGGAAAAAATTAAAAGACTCTACACAAAGTAATGCAGCAGGTCCCATGGTCATCTTTAGCTCCGTTGATCATCCATTTCGATACAGAGTACCTGTGGGGATTCCTCAGTGGAAAGAGTGAGTTTTCGCAAACTCAATAAGGCTTCTCCAACTCGAGGACAAACATGCACAAGAATACAAACATCAGCAAACAAGTATGATCAGCAACATAACCGACTGGTATATAAAACCCAAGCTCCTGGGTGCTAGGCCAAGAAACCTCGTCCTTGACGAACACCTCGCAGAGCAATCTAAATGTCGTAGACCCCAAGACCAAATGCTTACAAGAGTCCTCTGACTAGAGAGCAATCTAGCAACGTACTCTAGAAGGGTCCGTCGAGTCGAGCATCCAGTTGGCCTCAGGCCTTGTACTCACGGCAAGAGGTGGTGCCACACCAATCACCAAGGAACCATATCAGGCTCATACCACATACTTGGAGAGTGCCTAGGCTACTAGTAGAAACCATCCAGGGCCGTGATCCTGGCCGGCCGACCATCCACGGAAGTCCTGCGGAGCGAGAAAATATCACCTCAAGTTGGGGTGAGCGCCCGAATATCATCGTCTACACCCACCTACTAGTCTCTTCTATCCGGTCTCCATGACTCGTTTGGGTCCAAATGAGGCATCAAGTCGTGCATCAAATATCATGCAAGTCCATATCAGGACAATCATGCAACCACAAGAAACTCTACCATATCAGGCAGGCATACATGAATCATGCATCACTAGTCATACAAGAGACTAGGCATGTAATGTATATGCTCTCGATGCAATCAAATGCAACATACAATGCACATGGTTATGCTACAAACTGACAAATCAACTAATGCAAGTAAACCGGAACATGTAATAACCATTGGTCCTCGAAAAGGAGGTAAAAGGTCCCTTACCCTGGCCAATCCACTAACAACTCTCAAAGAATCCACTAGAAGCTTCAAATAGCCAAACATAATTCTGAGCCCTAAAACGAATAAACCGGTCAAAACTAGCACCTTAGACCATCAAAATCGGATTCAGAATATTGAATTTAATAGATGGTGAAGACCCACAAAAAACGAGTTCCAACGACACCCGACGGCTATCTGTGCCTCACAAACTTAGCTCGAAGAACAGGAAATGGCTTGGGTCAAATCTGGTCAACACAAAAGTCAAAAGGGTCAAAACTCACCATTTTAACCCAAGCCAAATACCCATTAAACTCTAATCAAACAACCACTTACCCATAACCAAACAACCACTTACCCATAACCAAATAGCCACTATACTCATAGCCAAATAGCCATTAAACCCATAACCAATCAGTCTCAATCCACATTTTAAATGAAGTGAAACCACTAGCCAAACAAGCTTAACCATTATTTAAATATTCATAACCTAATAAACAAACACCATTTATCTATGATTTAAATAACTTTAAACTTGCAAACAAACATTACCTAACCATAACATGAATAACCATGAACCAGCAGCCAAACATAATTTCAACTTAAATATCTTAATCCATTAAACCAACAACCTTAAACCCAACTTAAACAAGTTTAAACATGAACCAAACAATCTCTATTCCTCATTTAAATAACTTTATCCCAACTTAAAATGATTTTAAACTCACACCCAAACATGGGTCTTCTTCAACCTTAAGATCTCACAACCAACAACAAGACAAAGAAGAACCTTCTTACCTCAACTCCGGCGAACGGCGGCGAGTTAACTCTCACCGAAAATGGCAACGACCCTTCGAACCCACTACCAGCGACGCTCACGGACGAGCAGAGGCGGTGACAAGCTTGAGAACGGCGACTCCTTGGCTGTGCACGCGAGCTCTACACCACCACGACACCATATCCATCCGCGTCGACAACAGAACACCCACACGACGGTCGGAACTCATGGCTGAAGCTCAACGAACGCCAAACCCGCGACGACTTGCACACTACGATCCACGGCGGCAGACTTGGGCTTGCGACGCGATGTTTAACTCACGACGGCGGCGAAAAGGTCTCGCCGGAAAATGAAGAAGGTGGCTGCTGCTCAAGGGAAGGGATGAATGAACAGTAGCCAAGCTCACCTAGGGTTCCACAAAGTCATAAATTCATTTAAGTATCAAGCTTTAAAGACCAAAATGCCCTTCCTTTTCAATATAACCTCAAAAATGCACTTTTACCATTTTATTCTCTCAATACTTGGGTTATTGCATAATCTTAAGTAGAAACTTATATGATTAAGTACCAAATGGGGCGTGACATGAGAATCGGTATTTAACTATCATTTATTTGAGAGCGGTAGTTCCCAAATCTATCTTGTAAGAAGCCAATACGATTCAAACCTAAGACTTCGTAATTGTATATCGTTGAAGTATTGTTCACGATGAAAATTCTTAATTTTATACTTATTGTTATTATATGCATCTATAAAATAAAAACATAGTGTGACAGAAAATTTGGTTTATTTTCTTGACCATTTAAAAATATTTTAAAAAAAAAAAATTTAAGAAGTTAAGAAAATTTGAAATTGTAACCTTTTAATTATCAGATCATACATCATGTTATATTATTAAATCAATCATATCATATTTAGCTTTTTGTTGACGATATTTAAGAAAATTTTGCATACATTATTAATATATATTTATGAGGTCACTAAAAGGAGCAAAACTCTAATGATATATGATTTAGTTATATATTTATTTATTTTTCTTTTAAACAGGCTTAGTAATTATTAAGTGATTATAGGTTTCAATTCTCACCTTCATTTGTTGAATTAAAAAAAAATAAATTTATTAAATTTATCACTAATAAATATTGTTCTTTTAAAATATAGATAAAAATACATTTATTAATTACTGTGGCATCTCCATATAAAATTTAATAATTAAAAAGTTATAAATTTGAGCGCACACAAAAAAAAAAACATATATATAAAATTAGAGATGTCCACTGGGCACGTCGAGGCCGGGAAATGGCTTCCCTGTCCTCGTCTCCGTTCTCACGAAATTCACCGTTTTTTTGTGGGGATCGGGGCAGGTATTCCCTGCAAGGTATTAGTGGGGATCGAGTTCCCCGCTTGGAAACATTCCCGGTGTAATTTTTTTCTTTTTCTTTTTTATATATTTTTAAATAATAACTTCAAATAATTAAATTTCCTTTAAAAATATCTATCAACTTTCAACTATACCTTAATCAGGTTTTCAAAAAAAATCTATATCCTTAATTATTAAGGAAAAGTATTCATTTGAAAGAATAATTTCACCAACAAATATTTTTTAATCGAAAAATTAAAGAGTATAATAGAAGATTTTTTTTTTTTTTTTTTAAATTGTAAACAGGGTGAGGATCGGAGAAATGGGGATGGGGAATACATTTCCCGTCCCCAGCCCCGTTTAGACAATGAGGAATTTTTTGTCCCCATCTCCGGCCTTGTTCTCTGTTTATTCGGGGATTTCTCGCTCCATTAAACGCGAGTCTCCAGTTTATTTATATAAATCTACTTACATTAAGGGAGAAAAATGAACAACAATATATAAAATCATAACCTTGTTATATTTATAAATATGGAAATATAATTGTCACACATTAGATAAAATAGAGAATTAAATGTAATTTCTGTGTATTTATCAAGTGTTTACAAGCAGCTATTTATAATGGCTGGGCTACAAGAATACATGAATATCAAAACAAATTGTAAACTAAACATGGTTACAAGGTTGTTGTAAATAGATAAAAATAGTCAAAAGATATTCCTATATACCCCTTCAAACTCAAGACGGAGGTTGAGTCATAAGTTTGGTCGTACAAAGTTGAAAGGAATGAGAGGATAACGCCTTGGTGAACATATCAGCAAGCTGATCCTTAGAGGAAACATATCGTACAACAACGTCTTTACAAACGACCTTTTCACGCACAAAGTGGTAGTCAATCTCGATATGTTTAGTGCGAGCATGGAACACGGGGTTGCTAGCAAGAGAGATGGCAGAGATATTCTCACACCATAGTATTGGAGGAGCATGTAGAGATATACAAAGATCACACAAGAGTTGGCGTAGCCAATATACATTAGAGGTAGTATTCGCTAAAGCCCGATACTCAGCCTCAATTGAGGAGTGAGACACAGTTGGTTGTTTCTTAGCAGACCAAGATATGGGGTTACGACCGAGGAGAACAACATAACCAGTGGTGGAACGACAATCGCCCAAGTCACCAGCCTAGTCAGCATCACAATAAGCTTGCAAAGACAAGTCACCAAGTTGAAAGGAGATTCCCAAATGTAGATTTCCAACGAGATAGCGTAATATTCGCTTGACAGCCGAGAAGTGGATAACAGTTGGACTTTGCATAAATTAACTTACGCGGTTGACGACAAAAGAAATATCTGGGCATGTGAATGTTAAGTATTGAAGAGGGCCAACAAGTCACCGATAATTAGTCGTGTCCGAGTAAAGAGGAGCAGAAGCATGGAGGTCAATAGTGGTGGACATTGGTGTGAGACATTCTTTAGCGGCATTCATTCCAGATGTGGCTAATAAATTAGACAAGTACTTAGCTTAATTCACAACTATGCCGTTAGAGAGGTACGTAATTTTCAAACCCAGAAAGTACGTTAGCTGTCCCAGGTCAGAAATCTGAAATTCGACAGCAAAAGTAGTTTTCAAAGTTACTATGAAGCACGGGTCTAGTCCAGTGATGATTATATCATCGACATATAGTAATAAATAAGTGATAGAAGAACCAATAGAGCGCACAAAGAGAGAGGAATCTCCATTAGATACTACAAAACTAAATGTTAGTAAATGAGAGGTAAATCTATCATACCGCACTCGAGGTGCCTATTTTAGGCCATAAAGACTTTTCTGTAAAAAATAGACATGATCTGGACAATTTTTGTCAACAAATCCAACTGGATGAGACATGTAGACATCCTCTCGCAAACTCCCATAGAGAAAGGCATTATTGACATCCATTTGATGCATGGTCCATTTATATTGAGCAGCTAGTGAAAAAAATGATTCGAATGGTTGGCTTTTTCACAGCAAGACTGAAAGTTTCATCAAAATCATATCCTTCAACTTGATTATAACTCTTAGCCACTAGGCGGGCTTTGTAACGAGCAATAGTGCCGTCGACATTGTATTTGGTACGAAACACCCATTTGCTTCCAACTATATTCATGTGAGGCTGGCGAGGAACTAACATCCATGTGCCTTATTCCTGAAGAGGCATGAACTCGTCTGCCATGGCAGCTCGCCAATGCGGTGATTTGGAGGCTTCAATGTAGGTGGTTGGATCTGTCAGTGGAGATGAAGTGGTGGTGAGCAAGGCACGAGGCTTAAATATACCAGACTTCGAACATGTCTTCATTCGATGGGTGTTCACTGGAGGATTGATGGTGGAAGAAGTGGTGTTAGAGGTTTGATGAGTATTAGGTGAAGAATTAGGAAGTGTTGTTAAAGATATAGGATCTGAAGCTGTTGGTAGGTTGGGTGAAAGGGGATTGAGAGAGGTTGATTTTACTGTGGAGACAGGAAAATCATTAGCATTAAACATAGTGGCACCTGGTATAAATTGGTCATGATAGGGGATAGACAAAGGTATAGTGGCAGGATTTCGGAACGTAGATCTACGATGTAAAAGATTTTGTAAGTGTGTTGGAGAATCGTTTGACGAGGAGAGGCAGTTGGTAGGAAAAGGGAAGATGTTTTCATGAAAAATAACGTGACAAGAGACTAATGTTTTTTTAGATTGAATATTATAACAAATGTACCCCTTATAGTCAAGGGTGTAACCGAGAAAGATATGTTGAGAGGTCTTGGGTTCAAGTTTGTGATGGTTATAAGGTTTCAAAAGAGGATAACATGCACAACCAAAAACTTTGAGATGTAGTAAATCTAGAGTTTTTTAAAATAATTTTTCAAAAGGAGACATCATTTTTAAAGACTGAGTGGGCATTCGATTTATCAAGAAGACAGCAGTAGAGAAGGCATAGAGCCAAAATGAGATAGGAACAAATGAATAATATATGAGAGACATTGCAGTTTCAACAATGTGTCTGTGCTTACGTTCGGCGACCCCATTTTGTTCTGGTGTGTATGGACAAGATTTCTGGTGATGGATACCTTTATTATTAAAAAGAGAGGAGACATTATAATTGCAAAATTCACCACCCTCATCGGATTGAAATGTTTGTATGCGCGTAGATAACATGTTTTCAACAAAAGGGACAAATTTTTGGAGTATAACTGCAACATCAGATTTATATATAAGACGAAATAACCATGTGTATTTACTAAAATCATCAATAATACTAACATAATAGCGATAATTATTAGCGGAGGTGACTAGAGATGGACCCCATACGTCGCTATGAAGTAATTGTAAAGGTTTAACAGAAATAGAATGTGATAAAGGAAATGACAGTTTAGACATCTTGGCACGCAAACAACTGGTGCATTCACAAGTAGACAATAAAATATTTAGAGAAATGCCTATACGATTTAATGAACTACATAAAACCTTGGGTGACGGATGTCCGAGACTGAGATGCCACAAAGATGACTCTTTATTTGCTAACAAACTGAAAACTTTTGGTTGTGCAGCGGTTGAAAGAAATCTTAGAATAGGGTAGAGGCCATTAATGCTTGTGCCCTTATATAGAACTTATCCCGAATTTTTATCCTGAATAAGGAAGGAGTCAACATCACAATAAAAATGTAATTATTATCATTGCAGAATTTATTAAATGAAAGTAGATTTTGGGCAATATCAGGAGCATAATAGATATTTTTAAGATTAAAGATATGAGAAGGGGTGGGAAGTATACCAGTGCCATTGTGTTTAATATTAATGGGTTGTCCGTTTCCAACAGTGACAGATTCTTCATCGTTATTAGGATGGACAAAGTCAAGGTTGGAGAGATCATTGGTCAGATGGGCATTGCAACCACTGTCAAACAGCCAATAACTCTGAGAATCAAACAAACTTAGAGAATTAAATGAATTTGCAGCCATTGCTGCTAACTGAGCTGGAGGATGATGTCCCTGAAAAGCAAAGTCCATGCGATGATAACAGTCTAAAGCATTATGGCCTGATTTAGAGCAAATTTGACAAAAAGGTCCACAATCAATGTGTATTTGCTGTTGAAATTGTTGATTTGAAGAATTTAAAAATTTTATAGCATGCCCAAATTGATTTGGCTAATGATTTCTAGGCTGAGAATTAAAATGCCCATAATTAAAGGAATTTGAATGTCTAGAAGCCCACTTTGAATTGTTGTTTGTACCAGGCCCTTGAGCCCACATACCTGATCCATAGTTATAATTATTTCCATACCCATTTCCTGACTCACGACCTCTCCACTGACCTGATACATTGTTGCTCCACTTAGGGTTATAGCCTCCATGATTTCCTCGACCAAAGCCACCACGACCTCCACGAAAGGGAGATTAACCACCACGTTGGTTATTTCTGCTGGAGAAGACATGATTGGCGTTCCCATTGAAGGCCGCCATTGTGGTTGGCTGTGGATCGAGTGCAGGTGTCGCCTTCGTCAATGATTTTTCTTCGACATCCAATAATACTTCAAGTTCACCTAATGTCACAGGCGTGCTTCTGGTTCAAATTGAGGTTCGAAAGGGACCGTATTCTTTTGGAAATCCATTCAATATGTGTAGTAGGGTTTCTTCATCATCAATAGTGACTCAGGCTGCAGCTAATTTGTTTATAATGTCTTTTACCCTTCTTGAAAATTGCTCCACCGTTTCTAATGTCTTTTTCTGCACTGTGTATAAAGCATTGCGTAAGCCTAAAATATTCAAGCGGGTCTTAGAAGAATATCTATTTGCGAGTGAAGTCCATAGCTCTTTGGACGTGGTAGCATCAGTCACATGAGAGAAGGTCGAAAGGGAGAGCGTTGCCTTGATCAAAGTAATAAAAGCTTGATCACGGTAAGCCCATTGTAGAAATTCTGGATTAATGACTCATGTAGTTGTTGTTGAGGATGATTTGGCTATGTCACTTGAAGGATATTGGTCGGGTTGAGGTGTCGTTCCATCAATATGGCCAAAAAGTGCATGAGCTCGTAGTATTGCAGAGATTTGAACCTTCCATTGAACATAATTAGGCAAACAGGAATAAGGTTGCATATATTGGATAATAAAAAATGTGGGGTGGATGCAGTAGTGTTTAGAGGATTTTGGGTTGGTGGGTTTCCAGCCGTTTTGAAGAGAAAAAAAAAAGAGACGTGAGTCACTGGCTCTGATACCAAGATAAAATAGAGAATTAAATGTAATTTCTGTGTATTTGTCAAGTGTTTACCAGTAACTATTTATAATGGGTGGGTTACAAGAATACAGGAATATTAAAACAAATAGTAAACTAATTATGGTTATAAGGTTGTTGTAAATAGATAAAAATAGTTCAAAAGGTATTTCTAATATAATTCCTAATAGTATGAATGTGAAAAAAAAGGAAAAAAGAATTTCGAGTGTGAAAATGTATTTATCATTTATATCCTCTAAATAAAATGGAAAGAATGGATTTCCATCTCATCCCTACCATAGTTTGAATTTGAAACTTTTTTTTTTTTTTTTTTAATGAAATCTTATTTTTAGGTAGAAATCCAATCAATTTAAATTGTGTGTGAACCAATTCCATCTAGAATTTGATTTAGTGCGTTTCATTATCTAGTGGGATAAATAATATTAGATTGGATTGCATCTAAAAGAAACCCCAATATGAATCTATATATATATATAAATCTACCTACATACGAAGAATGTAAAAATTATATATATATATATAGATTCGAAGAATGTAAAATTATTTTCAAATGAAATTCTATATATATATATATATATATATATATATATATGTATATATGTATGTATATATGTATGTATAAATCTACCTACATACGAAGAATGTAAAATTATTTTCAAAGTTAACAATTATAAACTAAGAAATCAACTACACCAAAACAATAAATGTATTTTCCCCTTAACTTGTACTAAATAAATGGATAAATTTTACAATAATATATTATTTTTTTAGTCAACAAATATGAGATAAAATTTGATTTTTTTTTAAAAAAATCGAATTTAAATACTAATATATATAATTTTATTTTTTTTCTTTTTTCTTTTTGAACTTTTTTTTTTTTTTGCCCCAATTTTTCTAGTTAAAATTATTGTCTTCTCATTTCAATTTTAAGTCATATATCAAAAATTAAAATATGTTTAAAAAAAAAAATTAGCAATTGATTTTTAAAAATATAGGTATAAAGTTGATAACAAAATAAGAAAATCTATATGTGAGTAATTAAAAAATAAAAATCGATGGATCGGTGGCGCGATTGGTTATCTGATTTTGTGTTAATCAATTTTCATTCTACGGTTTTCATTCTACGGTCACGAGTTCGATATTTGAAATCAGTATTTGTAATCCCCTTCTCCAAAACTAAATGACTAATACAATTAAAACAATTTTAGCTATACTCTATATATCTCCCAACAAGAATAGTATGACCAATAGGTCAGAATCCCCTAATTGTTGTAATTTCAAAAAAAAAAAAAAAAAAACTCTATATATCCATTGTCTTAAATTTTCAATTCTATTAAATTGAATAATTAAAACTCAAACATGTGGATTTTCTATTTTGATTCTTTGTTAAATAACACTAACTAATTTTAACATAAAGTAAAATAATGATCTCAAAACTCCTTGAATTCAATCGATGTTAAAACTTGTAAAAATTAAGCTCAATCCAATATTGACCATTTAAGAAAAAAAAATTCAAGGTCTAACAAATTATAACAAACCTATTTTCAATGTCTTTTTTTAACCTACTAACTAAAGATTATATGTTCAAATTTATTAAATCTCAAATTTTGTTGATTAAAAAAAAAAAAAAAAAAAACATGAGAGCATTTTATAAATGGCAATATTTATTTAAATTTAAGGTAGAAATCACAGCTCATAATTTCTTTTTTGAAGGATAAAAACTCTAAATTTAGAGGAAATAAAAAGTCAATATACTTAGGTTTATAATTTCATTTTGATAAATGATACTTTCAAAATGTTTAATTTCAGTCTACTAGTACGTACCATAAAATTTAAAATTGATTCTTATAATAGTAATTTCAATACAAAAAGGGCATGAGGTAAACATATGTTTAAAATTTATTATAACGCTCGAAGTAAGGAGAGGTACATAAATAAATCGTGGTCATATTCGAATAAAAGGATCTTGTAAAGACTTAAAAGAATTATTACCAATAAGGTATACATGGAGTGACTTAGTGGTCAAGAGGGTATTGGAAAATTAAAAGGTGATGAGTTTTATTCATGATGGCCACCTACCTATAAATTAATTAATTGTTGTGAAAAACCTTTCTTAATAATAGTAAGAATAAGTAGAAAAACACTGAGAAATTAAAAGGAAACAACAAAATAGAGAACACAAGGATTTACGTGGAAAAACTCCAAACTGGAGAAAAAACCACGGACAGAAAGAACTTCCACTATGTGAAAGATTGCTACAATCACACAGAATTCTCTCTCCAACCCTAATTACATAAACTCTCTTCAAAGCTTAGACTACTCTCACTCTTTGCCCCACTCTTCACAAGAGAATACAAAAGGAATTTGACTAGAGTCAATACACCAAGTTTAAAATGCTTCTGACTGGGATGCTTTGAAACCAAAGCCTTATGCTCCTTTTATAGTGCTTGGAGCACAACACTACCTTGCAT
>JBBMKA010077392.1:0-14841 GCA_037833695.1 Sechiopsis laciniata | reverse complement strand
ATATATATTCATTTCTTTACCTTTATTTTATTATTATTTTTATAATTATTCATGAAAAAAATTAATATGTACAGTGATGAGTTGAAGTCACGGACCTGCGTAAAACTTTACCTTTTGGTGTATAAAAAGTCTTTGAGGCATATGCATGAAAAGCAAGTCTCACTTTTTTCCTTGCTCTCATTGGATCACAGGAGAGTTGGAAGAGGCTGAAACTCAATGTCGACACCGGCGGCGTCTGAAACAAGGTCGCCGTTGCCGTTACTCTTCCGGCGGCACTCCAGTGGCGAAATTAAAAACATAACGTCCGTTTCCAGCAGCCTCCTGCCGGCGTTTGGAACCGTCGTCAACGATGGATACTCGAACCTGAATAAGTTCATTATAGTTCCCTACGACAGAAGATATCGGTAAGTTTAACATAATTGATTCATTTCAATTCAATACACCTAAATAAATGCAAAACCGGACTTAGTCGGTTGCAGGTTCGAATCTTTCAATCCCGAATATTGTTGTTATTCTTAAATAAATAAGGCTAGAAGTCTGAGAGATTATCATTTTCTATATACGGTGTTTTGAAATTTTGTGTGGAAAAGGAAACAAAAATCCTACAAAAAAACATCTAAAAGTGTGGTAAGACTATGTAGTCACAAAAAAGGGGAAGTTTCATGGGACCAATATAGTACCAATATTGAATGTTGTTTCCCCGAGAAGATGCGGTCGTTTTTCTCGTCCTCCTTGAAGGGTAGGCCAATGATGATGAAGGATAATATAAAGATAAATGACAACATGTGTACTCTCTTGCCAACAAGCGCAATAGTTCAATTGGCATAAACATGTGTCTATAACTATGAAGATCATAAGCTCGAATTCTCCTACGCCTAATTGTTATTGAACTCAAAAAATATATATGCCTTCTTCTTCAAGTTAATCTTAGTGCTTGCTTGCTTAGTGCTCAGCAAATATAGATGTGAGCCTAGCCTACCAGTCTCACTCTTGTTCATAATTCAAAATCTTTTTCTTCACTTACAATCTACCAACAAAATTATTCTATTCGATGAGACTGTCACAATAGGACCGACAGTTTTGCCCCTTTGATGTAAGAGACGAAAATTGCAAAATACTTAGTGGACCATTTATATTTGATTAGAAGTATGATATGAAGGTGTTTGAGAAAATGTCTACGGCTAAAATTGAAATAATTAGTGTAAAGAACGAATTGTCTTACTTGATTTTGATGAGAAAAAGGAGCGGACCACTTTGGTTGGGCATTTTGGAATATAAATGATGACGTAATGCAGGTGGTGGCAAACTTTTCTGGTGGTATTAGTGGTGTACTCAGCTTGGGCATCTCCTTTTGAACTTGCCTTCAAAAAAGTGGCCACTGGGTCTCTTTTACCCGTTGATTTGGTGGTGGATGCATTTTTTGCCCTTGATATCGTCTTGACTTTCTTCTTGGCTTACTTGGATAAATCCACTTATCTCCTCGTTGATGATCATAAGAAGATAGCTGCACGGTAGGTTTTTTTTTAGAAAAATAAACAAGAAACCTAACTTTTTACTGAAAAATGAAACGAGATTAGATAGTTTTATGTTGTGTTCGTTTACCTATTTTGGATAATGTTTTGTTTGAATCAATTTGAGTGTTTCAGAAGAAGATAGCAGATTTGAAATTAGTTTTTATTCCATAATTTAAAATTAATTGACAATAAATAGTGTAGCTCATCTATTTTATAAATGTTTGAATCAATGTGAGATTCTCAACAACCATTTAGTAGGATACTTAAACAACTTACTTAAAACAACTTTCTTTTTATATTCGTGAATGTCCGGGTTGCGCACACCTTAACTATTTTCATTGGGACATATCGTCTGACTCTATAATATTTGGATGTAAGAGAAACTGGTAGGAAATTAATTTCTAGGTAAGTGGTTATCATGGATTAAACCGATAACCTTTTGGCTTCTTAATGTTTTTTTGACCACTAGGCTACTGAGGTGGTCCTCGAACAGTTTTGAAAATTATAAATCTCAAAAGTAGTTTCAAGAGCTGAAAGAAGGAAAACAGCTGTTAGATGTAGAATGGAACAATAATAGTCAAATCTAATAGTTAAAGTCCCGTTTGATAACTATTTTGTTTTTTGTTTTTGATTTTTGAAATTTAAGCCTATTCTTATTCAAATTTCCTACGATGTGTTCCACCTTTCCTACAATGTATCTATTTTTCCTTAATAAAGTATGTGAATTCTAACCAACTTTCAAAAACAAAAACAAGTTTTTGGAAGCTATTTTTTTTTGTTTCCAAATTTTGGTTTGGTTTCTACAAATATAGGTGAGAGGTAGATATCCAAGTAAGAAAAAACACATGGTAAGATAATTGTTATAGGCTTAAATTTCAAAAACTAAAAACAAAAATCAAATAATTATCAAACATGGCCTAAATTCTTTCCATTACGTACACGACAACACAACTAAAAATGTAAATTTAGTACAAGACGAAAATTACACATGTAGAAGTCGTAAATAGAGGGGCATTAAAGCAATATGATAACTTTTCTAACAAAAGAGAATTGAACAGAATAGGTTGTAAATTGTAATTTGTAAAAAATGTATATGTGGAAAGAATTAATGAAGCAAAATTTTAAAATGTACAGAACAGCTATGAGATTAATAGAAAATTATGTGTTGTTTACAGTTACCTTACAAGCCTGTGGTTCCCCATGGACGTAGCCTCCACTCTTCCATTTCAGGTAATATACAGAATCATCACTGGAAAGACGCACCGCAGTGAGGCCTTTGGCTTCCTCAACTTACTTCGGTTTTGGCGACTATGGCGTGTTAGTGAACTCTTCACCAGGTAACTTATGAGTTATAACTTGCACTTCAAATTAATGAAAGTAAATATTTGAGATTAAGGATTTTGTAAAGGAAAACTGCATGCTATTACAAACGCAATTAAAAGGACTTGTCACTCCCCAAGGGCGACCTTGGCTTGTTGGTACAGACTTAAGGTCTCCAAGGTATTCTTCCTTGGACGTTCTGGGTCTGGGCCTTGAGATGGATGTGGGTGCCCCGAGTCTACTGTGGGGTGAATCTCCAATTCCCAGTTATAAAAAGGACTTTGTCAAGTTCAATTCCTAACTAATCTAACTGACAAACTGCCTCAAATCCAGGCTGGAGAAAGACATACGCTTCAGCTACTTCTTAACAAGACTTGTCAAACTAATTTGTGTAAGACATCATTCCTGAGAAAACAAACTTACTTGTAACTTTCTATTCTCAAACCACTACTTAAATTGAAGTATATACCTGTGTTGATGTCCAATGACAGGTTACGCTATTGGCAGTTCATTCAGCTGGTTGTTTCTACTACTGGCTAGCAATTCATCATAAAGATTCAGAAAATACATGGATTGGAATCGAAGTCGAAGATTTTGAGAGCAGAAGTATCTGGCTTGGGTACACCTATTCGATATATTGGTCCATTGTCACACTAGCTACCGTGGGTTATGGGGACTTGCATGCAGTTAATTTAGGGGAGAAGATTTTTAGCATCTGCTACATGCTGTTCAACATCGGCCTCACAGCTTATTTGATTGGAAACATGACAAATCTCATCGTTCACAGTGCTATCCGAACATTTATCATGGTGATTTATGGTTTTGCTCTATACACTCAATCTACAGATTCATGAACCAGTCTAACATAGAATGCATAGGATCAATTAGTGATAGAATCTTGCACTGTAAATATGCCTAAGTTGTTGTGTCAATAATCAATGGTTTAGAAAACAAATCGTAGTATCAACATAAAACATAATCTTAACCTGCAACCACTTAGTCGATTAAAATTAGTCATTCGGTGGTACTGCCAATAGCCTCTCTTTTTTTTATATATATCCATGACTGCTCAGGTCAACTTTCATGCACCTTGACATACTGCATATGATCTTACAACATTTGGATGCTAAGAAAACGCATAGGAAATTAGTTCTTAAGTAGTCACTATGAATTGAACCCATCACATCTTAGTTTTCCAAGACCCTCTTAACCGCTAGGCCAATCCATGATGGTTGGTACTGCCATTAGTATTGTTCGATAATGACCAAATTTCTGACTCTTTTAATATGCTTGAAGCTATAAGCCAATAATTGACTCCTTTTATTACCGGTTATTTAAGGCTTGTTTACCTTATTATTCCTATGTTTTTATTTTCTCATTTATCGGCCCTATGGTTATTGGCCTCTCTGTTGTTTCTAGCACTTATTGCGATAGGTCTTAGTAACAATGAAATGTTTTTGTTTCCTATAAAAAATGACTCCTTGTATACTGTTGTCTTAGAACTAAACGGACCACAGAAACACTTGTCAGTGCCATCTCTTATTCTAATCTCTTTCAACCTATACTTAATAATAAACACATTTTATCATCACTTATCAGAGGGATTCCATAAATGAAATATTGCGTTATGGAAGCAAGAATAGACTGCCAGAAGGCTTGAAAGATCAAATGTTGGCGCATATGCAACTCAAGTTCAAAACAGCAGAGTTGAAGCAAGAAGAGGTGTTGGAGGATTTACCTAAAGCAATCAGATCCAGTATTGCCCAGCACCTTTTTCGACAAACAGTTGAGAATGCATACTTATTCAAGAGGCTCTCTGAAGACCTTATTGTCCAATTGGTAAAGAACTTTTTCCCTGTTCAAGAGATTATGATTTCAAAAAGGAAAAAAAAAGGTGGTAAAAACAGCTATGCACTAGGAAGTTAAAAAGTAGAGGTTTGGAGCATTTACCTTCACCATTCAACAGAAGAATGCCTGGAAAATATCTCCTGATGGCCAATTATGTATTTGTACAGGTGTCCGAGATGAAAGCCGAATACTTTCCACCTAAAGTTGATATTATAATACAAAACGAGATACCAACAGATTTTTACATTTTGGTGTCTGGATCAGTGGTATGGGTTATCATGTTTTTTTTTTTTTTTTTTTTTTTTTAAATTTCTATTCCACGTTATCTTGATATAAAATCTGAATTACACTTATGAAAATGCAGGATGTGATCTCTTACAAGAATGGAACTGAACAGGTAACATAGGGCAGTTCATTGTTGAGTTTTAAGGTTATGCCGATTTCTGTACTTTATATGCTGTAAAAAATCAACCAATCATCCGCAAATTAAATATTTTACAAGGTAAAGTTAGACGATAAAGTATTTATGATAAATTCTAAGCAGTTTTAAAAGAACTCTGGTAAAGTTTAGGGCAAAAGAACTAAAATGGTTAGAAGATTTAGATTGAAGAAAGATAGGTTTGACCCTACGACGACCATCCTTCGAAACCAAAGCACAAAACTATTTTGTTAAAACTAAAATCTAATTTTTGTTTTGATATGAGTGAGTGTTCAGGCCAGCTTACGCGCACCTCGACTATTCTCACGAAACAAACTGTCGGACCCTACATTACAACATTTGGTTGTCAACAAAATCCATAGGAAATTAATTTTGTAGATAGGTGACCACTATAGATTGAACCCTTAACCTTTTGGTTTCCCAAGACCTTTTTGACCACTAAGCTAACCCATGACAGTTAAAACTAATTATCGAATTGGACTTGGTATCTTTCTCTTAGAATAAAACTTACCTTGCTTGGAAGTAATAATGTGGTTGGCAGTTAAAGGATATCCAGACAAAGTAAAAGAACAGCACATCCTGAAATTCAATCAACCAAGAACTCAAGGAAAGACAATAGAAGAGGATTAGATAAGATCTGTTCTGTAGTAATTGTAAACTAAACACAAATCATGTATTATATCCACCGTCCAACAGAAGATAGTGTCTCATTCATTCATAAACCATAACGCCCAACTATCTTTACAAGTTGATTCTCCAAGCTCAAGCAACACTCTTAAACCCCACACTTCATGTTCAAGAAAATTTCCTGCAATGAGAAATTGACAAAATGTACAAAAATACTGTTATGAGAGACATCAGGAAGGGGAAAGCCATATTATGATATAATGTATTTCCGAGCATTGGAAACGAGTACTAGACTCCCTTTAGAAAGTTAAACTCTTAAACAAAACAAGTAAGATTTATCTGCTACCTCTGTCAACAATCAAGTAGAAGCAAGACAATGTGTATAATAATTTAATGCTACTATGCAATGATATTGAAAATGGAAAGGTGGCTGCAGTGCGTTAATCATGCATTGAGATTTTTCCATCCTCAACACTCAACAGAAAAAAGACAGGAAAATCCAATTATCCTGATTTTCCCCTCTTTTTTGTAATATTTTCATGAATTGATTTTCAGATTTTGGCAAAGCTAGAATCTCCACAGATGGCAGGGGAAATTGCTGTGATGTTGAATATTCCACAGCCATTTACGGTGAGAACTAGAAGACTCTCCCAAGTCATCAGGATCAGTCACCCTCATTTTAAGCAAATTTTGCAACCAAACAGCGAAGATGGAAAAGTCCTTTTCTCCAACTTCACTCAGGTTAGAAAAATTGTGCATTTATAGTAATCAGCTAAACAAGTTTATGTCAGAAGGCTTTGAGGTTAAACATACATCATCAAGATAGTAACTAAATAAACTTGCTGTCCATAATCTTAATAAACCCTCTCGCGTCTAGTATGCACTTTTTTTTTTGTTGACTTTTGCACTGTCCTATCAGCATTTGAAGGGGTTAAAAAAGGAGGAGCAAAACGAAATACCCTACTTTTCGGAATTGCTGGAAGACCTAAATACAGAGGTACTCTCTTTTACCTCAATAGAGAGGATTACAATTTAGACACACTTAGATTGTTGGCTATTCCAAATTAGTAGCTAGTGCAATACCAGATATCAAAAGCCTTGTTGTTTGAGTATAACTTTAAAGAAGTGTACATGAGAAAGTAACTTTAAAGAAGTGTACATGAGAAAGTATCCCTTCCAACTAGCTACTGAGAATGAATGCGGGTGTTTATTACAAACCAGGGATTTAACAACAAAACTAATCTTAAAGCCGTGATTTATGAGGTTTGAATTGAAAGCTCAGATTAACCGCTATCTAAAGGATCGGAATTTGCTTTATTCATAAAGTAGTGAAACCCTCATGAGTCAATCTGCAGGTTTTTCAAAGCTTGAAAATAAAAACTTTCACATATAATATATAAAAGTGCAAACTAGATTCAAGGAAAGTGTTTATGCATTTGGTGATTATATGTGTTGGTTTGCAGCAGACAGAACAGAATGAGACACAAAACCAAAGAATATCAAACTATCATGGAGATCAAAAAATGGAAGGTAAGTAGATTGTCTAATGCCATTGACACTTTGTTTTTCAAGTGAACTATAGTGAGTTTTATCAGAAGTATATACATTCACCTCTATAAAAAACAGAGTAGGCCGGTCAATCATTTAAAGTTTTTCCTATAACTTAGAAGATAAACTATGAACATCTATCCTTATCTTAAAAATAATGGAACAATTTGGTCAACAGACTCGTGCTATCAACTTGCTTCAAAACAAAGCACACTTCCTAGATGCTTTAATCTTAATCAAGTTACTCTTATTCAAGGAATGTGGATGTCATATCTTTTCAAATGTTCCTTAAGATAATCTACATCGTAGTCTTCATGTAAAAGTCTACTAGGGAGGATTGTGCTTAGATAAGCATATTAAAGATTGTATAATAGATTAAAACTTCATATAGCTCAATTCACACAATTATGTTTCAGGAACACCAGAAGCATTGAAATCATTGCCACCTAGGGTTCCCATCAGGGTGATAATTCACGAGCACCATCCAGATGAAAGTACAAAAGACGCCAACAGTATAGGAAGACTAATACTTCTGCCTGAGTCAATTGAAGAACTTTTTGGATTGGCAGGTATTATAATTAGATTTGTTAAACTATAATTTACCGCATACCTTCTAAACAATGAAAGCCAACACACATAAGCACCTAATATTCCTAAGTAGAAATTTTGTCGGCTTAATCATGAAATATGAGGGGAGGGAGATAGTATGTGAATTTACTAAGGCCCGTTTGATAACCATTTGGTTTTTGTTTTTTGATATATAAAACTTGTTTCCTCCTGCGTGAAGCATTTGAGTTCCCAGCCAAACTTCAAAAACAAAAACAAAATTTTTAAAGTTAATTTTTTAGTTTCCAAAATTGTTTGGTTTTTGAAAAATATGTATTAAGTAGATAATAAAACAAGGAATTCCGTATGTGAAAATTGTATTAGGCTTAATTTTCAAAAACCAAATGATTATCAAATGAGGCCTAAGTTTTCATATCTGTCAAAGAAGACAGTTTCAAATAGAACTCTCACCATTAACTAGTTATTATGGTTCGTATGCAAGTTGTACAATAGACTTCCGGATCAAACCGAACAAAACAGAGTAGAAAATTTACTTATAAGAAAATATATAGAGTTTAGCTTTTTTATTCTCACATACACTTTTTCAATGTCAATATAGTTGTTTGTTAATTTAGAATATTACTGATTAACAATGGATTGCAGAGAAAAGATTTGGCAAGAGAGGGAGCTCAATTATCATGGCTGATGGCTCTAAAGTAGAAGACTTGAATGCTTTAAGAGAGGGTGATAGTTTATTCTTTGTTTGAAGACAAAAATCGTATCTGCTCGGTTTACATAACCCAAGGCCTAAATTGATGACTTATGGTCTTCAACTATCAAGAAACAAGTGATGACTGATATTGTAATTATATAAAAGAGAAACATATTGGCAGAAATGTGCAGAATTTTGAGAGAAATCTTACAGTGTTCCCCCTCCGTTGTTGAGCATGTCTAAAACAGTGTAAGTAGCTTGTTGAAATTGTTGTTTCTCTTCCTCTAAGACTCCCTTCCTGTCAAAAGCAGAACCCCTGCACTTTTCTATGTCTTCCACTATTCCAACGGCGTTTTGATCAATTTCACTGCAAACAATTGAAAACGAGTATACTTAAGTTAGCATTAGGACTTAGATGTGCTATTATTACGTTTTATGCAATTAATATAAGTGTCATTAGGGGTATAAGATTCAGAAAATAACGGGCAGATGAGGAAAGATAGATGTCGTATTCACGGGCGGGCAACAAAGAAAAGATAGTTGTACTAGAGTATATTTAAATTTGATGACTGAGAGAATGCTCTAGTATGAATAAGAAAGCAAAAAAGGTAAATGAAAGTACTTTTTGAACGTATCATTAAATTGGCTACGGAGTAAAATAGAGTCCTCTTTCGCTTACACAAATTTCGTAACAGAATTTAATGAAATCATTCACTAGAAAGTAGAATCTAAACATCCAAGCATACCTGTCTCATCATACAATATGCATTTCCTCAACTTCATATAATATTTGGAAGAGTTAAAGCTTTTTAAGCCCTTAATATGAAATTTTTAAAATTTCATTGTCAATATAAGGATGATATCGCTTCATTTACTAGTAATGAATAAACCAGAAGCATCGAGCCACATGTGGTAATGTTTGCTCTCCCCTCTTGCAGATTATCAGTTAACAACATTGCCCTCAATTTTTATTTTTTAAAAAAAGGTAAATATCGATCTACTATTGTTAATTAACGAACCTGATCATTCTAAGCATGTTCTCCACAGCTCCTTGGGCCTGTTGTGATATATCTGCGCGCATATAAAAATATCACAACCAGTGTTCTCTAATCAAATGACACAGAATAATTCATAGATCACGACGTGATCAACTATTCACATTCAATAAAAGTAAGATAAAATAGATTATGTGATAAAAACAAGCACGTCTTTGTTTGAACTCCTACTGTTCTTGTTTCGAGGCTCCAAAGCTTTCTTGGTTCTAGCTATTATTTACCACCTTACCAAAACCGACCTAATTACAGAAGTGCATTTTCTGGTTGATTTATAGGCCTATACATAGGCAGATAAGCAACTTTTCTCCAAATACAGAACTTAAATGTTACGGTTAAATTGAAGCAAAACAATCAAATTAAAGATGCAGTACTCGTAAATGGAGGAAGAATCATACGAAATGGAGACTAACAAAATCTGAAAACAATTCATGACTCAATTAACGTAAAGAATAAAAGAATATACAACAGAGCCAACATTTGGAGAAGTCAGACTCTTAATACATTTTGGAGAATGTAGATTATAAGTTTAAGAATACAAATACCACAAGTAGCACTCCGATTTGTTCAATAATTTGTCTAAAACAAACACAAATTCACAGTATCAGAAGGAAAGAAAGTTAACCTAATCGGCGGTCTAGAATTTAATCGGAAAGAATTTCTTACTTCTTTAAGCGCAGCTAAACTATACGATTAACAATGGCGATTATCGCAATAGATGCAGCAAAACCTAACGAATTACCTCGCGAAACAATGTCAGGCAAGCAGTTTCTCATTGCGATAAAGTAGTTAGCGCTTTAAAGAGAAAGTGAAAGAAAGGCGAAGAAGAGTACCGAAGATAAGAACGGAGAGCTGCGATTCAGATTCAGATTCCGGCAAAGATTCAGGTTCCGGCAATGGAGTTAGCCGATCGCTGCGTTTAGATTCGGAAGTTTCCATCGCAGAGTTGCCGGAACGAGAGATGAACAAAGACTAGTGTGTTGCGCGGGTAGAACTATATAAATAATGTTTTAAATTTATGTCGACGCTAAATACACCCTTTTTTTTTTTTTTTTGTTAATTTACAATTTTAGTCACTTTTAACTTTGTCTATTTGGTCTATACGAATTCAGTTTATTTTTTAAAGAGAAAACCTTGCATACTACAAATGTGTTTGGATGAGGTTTTGGTTAGCTAGTTAGTGTGAAGAGTTTAAAATTAAGAGTTGTAATCAAATATTTGTTTGAATGTAGTTTTTATGTAAAGAAATTAGAAAGTGAGTAATTAATTTGAATAAGTGAGTAATTAGTTTGAATAATTAAAAAATAATTATTATAAAACAGTGGTTAAAAATGAATTATTTTGAAGAGTGAGAAATTGATGATTAGAAATAAGTGGTTTATAAATAAAAAATTATTTTGAGTAGTTATAAATAAATTATTAGAAATGAGTGGTTGGAAATGAAGAGTTTTGAATAATTACAAAAACTCGTTTAGATGAAATTTTTTAAGGAGGAGTCAGTAAATTCTCAATTTAAATTCTCTTTAAATATGGCAGACAAACACTCCCTAAGGGGTTGTTTAGCATATTTAGTGAGTATTTAGCTTTAGAAGTTATATTAAGAAGTTATTTTGAGTAGTTACAAATTTAGAGTTGTAGTAAAAAAACTCGTTTGAATGTAGTTTTTGTGTAGATGAGTTAAAGTCAAAACCTTGTTTGAATGTAGATTTAAAATGTGTAGTTATTTAAGTAGTTAAAAAAGTAATGATTAAAAATTAGTGGTTAAAATGAGTTATTTTGATTGATTTGAAATGAATGATTAAAAATTAATGGTTAGAAATGATTGAGTAGTTATAAATGAATGATTAGAAATGAATGGTTAGAAATGAGAGTTATTTTTAAAAGTAAAAAAAAAAAGATGAATTAGAAAAAACTCGTTTTGATGTAAATTTTCGAGAAATTAATAAATCCTCCTTAAATATGACAAACAAACAATCCTTAGGTGTCACACAAATAATTGTTTTTTAAAAAAATATTTTTATTTATAAAATAAATTTATGTGGCACATCATGTAGCATGCAAAATGTAGTTTTTGTGTATAGAGATTTTTTTTTAATAAATGTCTAAATTATTTTACGCCTACCTATTAAAATGAGCATTATTTCCAAATTGGTTAATTGAGGAGTAGATTTCAAGTGTAAGAGGGAAGACATTTCATTGATATGATATATTTTGAGTGGAAGAAAAAATAAAGTCATGAAGTTTATGTCCAAAATCATATCGATAATTTTATACCAATATAGAGATCTATCAAAGAATTGGATCGTCCATTCTTAGAAAGTGATATTAGAGCCCTTTGACTTCGCTATGGAGGTAGAATTTTTAGATATAGAACAAAGATTGTGGGAGTCTTCAAATGTATGTCATTCTGTAATGTATGTCATAGTTACAATGGAAATGAGTTTTAGCTAAAAATTAGTTTTTTTTTTTTTTTTTTTGAGTAAGTTGGGAAGGAGGATTACAAATACCGATTCCAGGGATCAAACTCGTGAATGTGGAGTGGAAATGGATTAACACCAAACTAGATAACCAATCGCGTCACTAACCCATTTGATCTAAAAATGAGTAGTTCAGTATAATGAAGTTTTATAATGAGGGTCACCTTATGGAAGTGCTTCAAAAAGAGGTGCTTATGAAAATATTGTTCTCGTGCAAGATAATGCAAGTCCGATGGATCCGTGATTTAGCTTTTTGGATGGCTCAAATGTAATTCATAAAATGATTATTCAATGAATTAGACTCCTATGTAATACTTTATTTGAGATGATGATTTTTGGGAATAGAGACAAAGTGTTATTCTTAGATATATGGTTGAAGACAAACATTTTCATAAGTAAATTACATTTTGAGATTAAAAAAAAATCAATGACGCTTATAATTATTAAAATATTCATGAAATATAAATATAAGATTGCAATGATGATTATTTAGACCACGTTTGATAACTATTTGGTTTTTAAAATTAAAATTTATTTTTAGTCAAATTTTTTATGGGTATTCCATATTTCCTAAAATGTATATATATTTTATTAAGAAAGTAAGTGAATGTTAACAAAATTTCAAAAACAAAAACAAACACTTGAAAGCTAATTTTTTTTATTTTTAAATTTTAGTTTGGTTTCTAAACATATGGGTATTAAGTAGATATTCAGGTTAGAAAAAATATATGGTCAGATAGTTGTATGCTTAAATTTCAAAAACTAAAAACTAAAAACAAAATGGTTTTCAAACAAGACCTTGTTTTAAAGTTTTTTTCCTCTTATTTTCAAAATCAAGCTCATAAATACTATCATGTTTTTGTTATTTATTTTTTATCTTTGAAAAATGAAAACAAAAAAGGAATTTTTGAAAATGAACAATACTTAACCACGGGCATACGTGTAACTTAAACATACTTCTCAACATATGCGATGATAGTATTATGTCACATAAATAATCTATCATTAATCAAATCATCCATATATATATATATATATATATATGGATGATTATATATATATATATGGATGCATTTTATATATTAGGTGACATATATATATAATGCCCACATCAAACAAGTTTGGTAATATTGCTCTTTGAAAATTAATTTAATTTTTGAAATGTTGCTAAATTAATTTAATTCAAGTATTTATATAAAAACGATAAAAATTTATGAGTAATACTTATCTAAACGTAGATAAATATTTTGGAAATACTTATCAATTTTAAAACCACATATTTTTATTTCAAAAACAAAATTTAACTCTGATCGATAGAAAAAAAAATTAAAATAAAGAAAAAAAAAATAAAAACAGATGATTTTATGATAGGAAAAAGAACAGTAGTTTTCAATAGTACAAAAACTGACTGATTGAACCCAACCATAAAGACCGGGAAATTGAGTTAAAACAGTAGACTTTTTTTTTTATTAAACTATTAATTTTCTATTAATAAGTCACTGTACGCACGTATGTACAATAAAGAAATATATATATATTTATACATATATTAAATTAACCAATTATAAAAGGAGAAAGCTCTTTAAGCACACAGTAGGCTCTAAAATCAATGCTAATTGAATTAATATAAATATATTATATAGATATAAAAGAATATACAGATATATTATATTATATTATATTCAGTTGTTAATTTTGTAGTTTTATTTTTAGAAATATGGGGAATTTTTCGGTACTTGTGGTGTGATCACTGTGAAACGTGTTCTTCTCAGTGGAATAGCGTTGGATCCTTTTTTTTTTCCTTTCTCATCGAACGGAACAATGAAATTTAAAAACATTGAATTATTTAAAAAAAAATTAAAATTTTTAAATAAAATAAAAAGTAAAGCCTATTTGTTATAATGATGTTTGTCATTATTGGTTATTATTACGAGCATAACATTGTTTTTTAATTATTAAATTGTAAATTTAGTGTATAAACTATGATTGTTATTCGCAACTGTTTAAAAAGATTTATCCACGTCCAAAATTTTGAAAAATACACATGATTTTATGTACTTATTAATGTTGTTCATTCGATGATGTGAACTGATACAATAATATAAATGGGTGTTTTTTTTTTTTTTTTTAATTTATTGTAAATAATTAAGGAAGTGAAGAAATATAGTTGATATGCAAAAATAAACTAGCATCAAGTTAGATATGACCTATTTTTTCATGTCACAATTAATTTGAGTCACATTTTATTGTTTTTTTATTTAATAAATAGAAAAAAAATGAACAATAAAATATAGTCTAAATTAAATCTTATATTTGGATATAAAAAGATAAATTGTGTTTGACATGACTTAAATTATTTTTTTATTGAACAAAGTTAGGGTGAAATTACATATTATATATTTATTTAAGAATTAAATTAGAAAATTGAATATTTATTTTTAAAAAGTGAGAAGCATAGTAAATAAACAAACTTGAATTTCTAAAACATAAAAAAAAATCAAATAATTATTATGGATCATCATGAAAGAAAATCAAAAAGAAAAAAAAAATCATGAAAGAAAATGCAACTATCGGAATAAGAAATTGAAAATCATGCCGACGAAACCTCCTATGAAGTGTAATCAAAATCAAGAAGGATCTTGGGAACCTGTAAATTTCTAATTTTTGTTCTATAATTACAATAAATCAATAATCTCATGTAGATATATTTTTTTTCCACACTTTCGAATATTCAATTATAATTTATAAAAATTTCAAA
>JBBMKA010077361.1:0-14843 GCA_037833695.1 Sechiopsis laciniata | reverse complement strand
AAAAGGATAAAATTGTCATTTACAATATATTAATTTAATTACTAAATTCCAGAATATTAGATTTAGACATAAATTTAAATAATTTAGAAGAGTAGATATTTCATGTTTATTTTATAAAAAAGTAGACATTTGCCTAATTACCCCTTTTTTTTTTTTGTTGAGAAAATTCGAAAATGGTTAACTAACTAAATTTCTACTTTTTCTAAATATATTTAACAAATGTCTAACGTTTTAAATAGTTAAAGTAAATGTCTAAAATATAAACTTTGATAGAAATTAAATAAATACTTAAAATGTAAATGACCATTTTGGCATTCTATATTATTTGGTTTTATTTTAATATCCCCAATATTTGATTTTAGATTGTTTTCAACAAACTTTCCAGAATTTGATAAAAATAAAATAAAAGGATATTAAAGATATTTGTAATTTAGTTTGCTAAAAGAAACAATATTTAGATTTGATTAAAAATAATTTTAACAAAAAAAAAAGAAAAAAAAAAGCCAATGCATCATCTCTCTCTTGCGGGCATCAAACTTTCTAAGGCATCTCTTCGTTTCGGACCTAAACCCTAGTGTGCACACACCAGTGCAATACGCTATCATACTCCAGGCTAAAGAGTTTCCTAATGGATACACTAATCCGGTGTTACATGTATGTACAAATTTATAGGGTTGCATTGAGATGGAGTCTAGAGATATACCAGTAATGATGTTGTCTTTTGTAACAGGTTACATGGATTGTTGATACTAGCAAGTTTGATTACGTATATACCCTAGACAAAATCAAGGGTTATTGATACCAGCAGTCCAACCACCTAATGTAAGATGACTGGAAGTAAGACCTCGCAAAAAGAGAATCCGGTTTTACAACAAAGCGCTAGCCAAGGTGACGTGTAGTAGGTGTGGTAGATCAAGCCAGAATAAAAGAACTTGCAAGAATCTGATTTAGAGTTTATGAACTTTTTCTTATCATACAACATAATGTTTTGTTATCTAGGTATGGCGATATTTTTACTTTAGCTTGTGCTTTTTCGTTTTTCATAAACATATATGTTTATTTATGGATGCCATATTTTATTTCATTGATTTTGGAACCAGAGTTTGTGTTTTATCCACTTCCGTATATACTAGTATACACAACGTCCGAACACTACTTGATTGTATATACAAGTGTATACATAGGTATGATAAAAAGGAAAATGGAATTTCATCTATGATGATACTTCTACGTTTGTTAGAAGAACACAATTTCATTTATACACAAGATTAAAACATAATTAATTAGAAGATAGTTACAATCGGTTTTTCATCTTAAAATTAATTGACGAAGAAAATATAATAACTCATTTATCTTATAAATGTCAAAAGATATTTCATCTTACATATATACAATGTACTCTCTATGTATCCTAACTCTAAATGAGAGTCAAATATCGATTTTTAAGATCGAACACGTGACCGTAGTATTGAACTAGATTATCACCAAACAATGAAACCAACACGCCACTAACTCTTTTAGTCATAAAATGGTAGAATATATGTTCACATTCTATTGGACGGAATAGTGGTTTGAATTTAATGCCTAAAGTATAACTTATAATTAAATACCACGTGAAATCTACAACATACCATCAAATTCAAAAGGCATAAACTATACTTTATGTGATCGTTTCAAACTGAACAAACTGTGAGAAAGGTTTACCACAAGACGACGAGGTATTTGGTATTTGGATGAATAGTTGCATGAAAAATATTTTGAATAATTAAAATGATGATTTATTTTGAGTAACACTAAAAATTAGAGTTGTAATAATAACCCATTTCATATGTGAATTTTTGTAGACATGTTTGGATGTGGATGTGGATTTTTGTAAAGAAATTATAGACAAAACTCGTTTCAATGTAGATTTTATTAAAAGAGTTGCATAAATTAATGATTTTGAAATTATGACTTATTTTGAAGAATTAAAAATGAGCAGTTAATAACTCATTCATAAAGCCAAAAATCAGACACCACCCCATGAATATGACACACTATCCAAACACAAAACAACACATCAAAAAACACGACACAACACACTAAGCCAAGACAGTCTTATATAAATTTAAGAGAATTAGTTGTATTATCATAAACCCACACAACTTCCATAAATGGCAAATGCCATTACTCGGGCAGGCCGAGGTTCCCTAAATTTAACACATATCTCATAGTTTCTTTAAAATTAAAATAAATAAATAAATAAAATAAAAATAAAAAATCTCATAGCCAAAACATGAAAGAACATTGTCAGGGCTTTTTCCCATTCTCCTTTTCACTTCTCCTCTCTTCACTTTATTTATCACAAAAAAAAAAAAAAAAAAAAAAAAAATCATTTTTCTTCAGGTCATTCCTCAATTTATCTTCCCTTTTTCACTTGTTTTCAAGTACTCTAACACTTTGATTTTTTAAGGTGGGTTTTTAATTTTTGACTGTTTTTGTTGAATTTATCAGAGAGGAAAAAACATTTTTTTCTCATATTCCATGGAGAAGAACTGTGAACACATGGTGTATCGTACGAGTTTAACAACACAAAACACGACGAAACTCGGCAGAGAAGGAGGTGCCAATGCCGCAGCGAAAAGCAGGAAAAACAAGCTGTGCGAGGCGGGGGAGGAGGATTTCATAAATAGAATTTCATGGCCTCCTAAAAGTTACGGGTGCAGTTTCTGCAAAAGGGAATTTAGATCGGCTCAAGCTCTTGGTGGCCATATGAATGTTCATAGAAGAGATAGAGCCTTGCTTTACTCTCCTCAAGCTCATGGTCATTTCAAAGATCTCAACCTTTATCTCAACCATAATCCTAACCGTAATCTCTCATCTCGTGACAACGTTGTATTCGGCCTCCCATGTGACCAAAAAGCTTCGGATTTGAATTTATCGTGGACGGCGGGGTTTGCGAAACATAATGTGCTTGAGGGAGCTCATTGGAACAATGGTGAGAAAGTCATTGGATTAGACATTGAAATCATTAGTACTAATACTAAGACTTCTACTGTTCTTACTGACTCCGAGAAAGACATTGATTTGGAGCTTCGATTAGGGTACTCAACTTAGAGATTAAGCTGTTGGGATATCATTGATGTCTGATCTTGTAACACGTTCTTTAAATTTTCTCGTATGTTGTGTTGCAAATTGGATCAATGAGTGTCTACCCATATGTTAACTTTGTAGTGTAGTCTTAAACGACATTTTATTGCAATTTATCTTTTTCTGCCTGATTTGAAGAACTTGCCTGTAGTTTGTTTGATTTAGTTAATTCCAAGAGAAATGATAATGTGGTTAAATTCTCAAAATATATAATGTGTAATTTTTTCCTCCCTTTCCTCCTTTTTGTCACAGGTTATTTAAAAAATTAGATTTCACACTCATGAAGTATCCATTTTCAAAAAAATCATATGTTTCTAATTTGCAAGTGGTTGCCCTATTATGGGAGCATTTGGGACAAGGAATAAATAGAATGGTTAGGAGAGATTAGGGGAATATATGAGAGAATGATTAATAAAGGTAATCATTTATTAATTGGAAGATTTTCTTGTAATTTTGTTGTATGCTCCTTGCAAATCTCAATATATTGGTATCTTTTCTATAAAAAAAAAAAAACAAAGGTACTAATTATGTGTGTGAGGTGAAGGAAATGATTATGGCGAAAACTATTAACTATATTTAAGGTTCAATGGATGATTATGGGGAATTCATTATGTGTATTAGGAGAAAATATTGAGTATGAGACTAATAAATATTAATTATAAGGATAATGAAAAGTAGTTACTAACGAATGAAATGAGTGAAATAGTAATTATAGGAAAGATAGATAATGATTAGAAGATGAATGATTATCGATAACTCAAACGTGAGAATACGAACTGTTCTTCATCTTCTCGGTTTAATCCTCTTGTCCCAAACGGACCTTATAAGGGAAAAGAAAAGAGGAAAAATAAGAGATTGATTGATGGATGTGTGAAATTGCATAGAAGTGAAGTTAGGAAGAGGTTACCAAAAGGAATGATAATTTTAGGTTTAGGTCATTGGATGCCTTTTTTTTTTTCCTTTTTCTTGTAAAAAAATCTAATGAAGAGATTGGGTTTTGCATGTTCCCGACAATACCTGGGCTTCAAATGCCATGATGGGGGGTTTCCTTATTTGGATCGAAAAGCTTTGTTCTGTCCAAAGTATTTCAGACCAACAACTCTGCTTTCCTCAGCTTTCAATTTTCATATTCTTTCCCCATCTCACCCACCACTCCATTTCTCTCTTCCATTTACCAAACTCTCTTTCTCTTCTAAACTCTTTTTTAAGTTATTATGCAAGAACATATCTTAGCTAATGTTGCTTTTTAGTGTAAAAACCCTTATTTATTTTTGGATTATGATGTTTCCTATTGGAAAACCTTCTTTTCTCTCTATTATATATATGTACATATGTATTTTTTATGAATGAAGTATCTTATTTATATATAAAAAAAAAACAATGTATGCAAAAGTATATATACAGTGAATTATAAAAGCTTCTCAAATTAAAAGTAATTGATGCAATGTCATAGTCTTTGAAACAATGGGATCTAAGCACTAATAATGATATCATCCCAAAGAACCATGAGGACGATCATCTCGTTACGTAGGGAAAACCGAAAACCCTAGAGTTTCTTTCTTTCCATATGATTAAAAAAATTAGTCTCATGATTTTTTTTTATCATTAATCTAAAATTTCTGTCGATTTGAGCTATGTTTTTGTTGGCCTTTCCTAAACCAATTATAACGCACACCATGTTGAGAGATGAGACGATTGCAAATTTTGATGTGTCACATAAGTTTTAATATATATATATATATATATATATATATATATATATAAAAGAGTGAGAGAAATTGCAAAAAAAAAAAAAAAAAAAATCGATTTTTCATGGTTATCAGATGCATATAAATTTTAAAATCTAAAATATGAGTTGCAACCACAATGAATAATTTGTCATGTTTAAGTTGTGGTTTTTTTATTTTATTCAAAGCTGTGGTTATAATTATATCAAAAGCAAACATTTTTTTTCATTAAGATTTTAATTACATGCATTTTAATGTTGCATTAAAGACTCGATTTTTCTTTCATTACCGTTGACAAATTTTTTATTGAGAGAAAAGAAATAAGATTTGGATGAATTAGATTCAAATCAAGGGGGATTTTGGGTGCTTTGACAGTAATAATTATTGCAACTTCACTGTCCCACACCACTAAACATTAGGGTTAGGGTTTTGAAAGCCAAATATAAAAGTTTTGACTTTGTTAACCTTTCCATTACCATATATCTCCAAAAAAAAAAAAAGACATTTCCCATTGCCATCTTGGCTCAACCAGATTGAAGTTTTCCCCTAATACTAAGCCATTCTTTACATAGTCAATGGATAAACTTGGTTTTTAAAAATGAAAAATAAATAAATAAATAAAGTGCAATCTGATAATTGTTTCATTTTTAAAATTAAATTTATAAACACGCATAAAACTGATTTGTTTTCTTCTCGTTATCAACTATGTGCAAATATTATTGAAATTCAAGCCAATTTTAAAAACTAAAAAGTAATAATTTTAAAATTAAATTTTAAACTTGTTTATTAGAGAGACCACAAATCATATATTGAGGGTATTACTGCTCTCAAACAAATGAAAGCTAAATACCTATTTTCATGATCGACCTTGTGACCGTGGTGTTGAATTGAATTACTACCAAATAATGAAATCAACAATGTCACGAAAAGTAAAATTATATTTTAACTTTGTAACTTATTAAAGATTTTTTTAATCAACAACATTTAGTAGAGAATTCAAATCAATAAACTCATAGTTTTTTATATGTACATAATATCAGTAGAGTTATGCTCATTTGGTAGTTAAATATTCTTATATATTTCTTTTAAATAGATGAAAATCATATTAAGGAATTATGAGAAAACAAATATTATTTATAAAAAAAAACTAAATTCAAAATTGTATCAACAAGGCTTAAATTTTTATTCAAGTAAACTGATAATGTCTTTATATATATATATATATATATATATATATATTAGTGTTGGACGTATGTGGTAATGATGTGAATAAAGCTATTAACTTGAAATAGCAAAAAGTTGAATAAATGAAATTTTTAGTTTGTGCATTGGATTTGATCTTCCTCCCCCATTTATAAAGTGAACGAAGTAAATGCATTATAACTGGGAATAGAAACCCACCTCTGCCATCTTTTTCACTGTGCCTTCCAAAAATTATTCTTCTTCATTTACATCATCATCAAATCTAATGAATAATGAATCTAATTCAAACATTTCAATGTTTTATTTAAATACCTTGTATAATTATGATATACTATCAGTTTCCAGGGTTGGTTTTTCTTTAATCAGTTATATTATGTCATGTCAAAGTGGTGAAACCAACCCTTGATCAATTGATCTATAATAATTATAACCATTTGAAAAAAAAAAAAAAAAAAGCAATATGTTTTTTTAAAGGAAATGTAGAACTCAAATAATTGTGAGTGGGAAGTATGATTATTTATTTTATTTTTTGTGACAGAAGGGAAATATGAGAACTTATTAGTCCTAATAAATATGGATACCGTGCCACAGTTTACGGGCCAATGGTGCCCCGGGTATAGGGGAGCAAAGCTCCGATTTCCTGATTTCAAATATATATATATATATATATATATATGTGTGTGTGTGTGTGGATACTTTGATCTCGTCCAATGATAAAGGATGTCTTCTTGAATAAGCTACGTTTTTTAAAAGTAAATAAGCTATATATGTCTATATGTTTGAGATAATAAGTGAAATTATATTGTTAAATAAGATCTACTAAAATTAACAGATTGTAATTAGTTATGGGGTTTTTTTTTTGAAAAAAATAGTTATGGATTTATAAAATGACTTAATTATTTTTTGATAAAAAATGTTTCTTTTAATCAAATAACCATTCTTAAAGTGAGGGAATTAGAACATGACAATCTCTTAATTATTGAATTATACAGAACATCGTTGTAACTTATACAATAAAAAGAGGTTTGATACTTCTATTATTTATAGTTTGGAGAGCTTTACTTAATCCCTCCTTTTGTATTTTTCTCACATGCTCATATTTTGGATCCTATTGATGAAATATCTTTTCCAAATCTCTCTTTATATACACGGTTTTGATAACATGCGACAACTTAATAATTTTTTTTTTTTAAAGTTGATGGATAAAATATTTAATATTCAAATTAAGCGTTTTTTTTTTTTTTTTTAATAATGTGAAGCTTGGGTGGCACAACTAAAATACAACTTTTTTTGTTTTTTTAATCAATTTTGCTATGTAATAAAATTTTATATCTGATAATAGCGAGGAATATTGTGAGTTTTCAATAGAAGTGACAACGTCACTATTTATTTAAAGTTTTTGAAATAAAGTCACAAGGTAAATTCTATAGGGTTGTTCCAAATTAGACATATTGTTGTATTCTTGATTTCTTGGAGATGAAATGGAAAAGGCTATAGAGTTGTTCCCATAAATAATATATATATATATATATTTTTCTTTTAATATGAATGATCTTACAACATTTATATGTCAAGAAAATATGTAGGAAATTAATTTTTTGGAAAGTGGTCACCATGGATTGAACATATCACCTTATGCACCCCAATTGCTCTCTTTGACCACTTGAATCACTCCATGATGATTGTCATAAATAAATAATTGAGTTAGGTTCTAATCTTTAGTTTATGTGAATAAAATAATTCTTAAATGTCAAACAAATACAATGGAGAGATGGTGTGATTTCATGATGATTAAGATGAAAATTTCGATTGATTTCTACATTGAGATGATATATTGTTTACTTTGAGAATAATTACCCATGAGTTTATTTTTTATTTTATCCCAAATGTTTCATACTAATAAAGATGGATATCATCGCATATGTACCTACGATCTTCCCTTTGACCAACCCATGTGGAACAATATTATATGTATCCTCACATGATATGTGTTTACATTCTCTTAGAATGAGTATGAATAGATATGGGGAATGGGAGCTATTGGGATAAAAATAAATTAGTTGTCTCAACATCTCCATTTGTATGAGATATTTTGAGTGAAACCAAAAAACAAAATTATGAAAGAATATTATATATAAAGTTGACAATATCATATATCAATGCAAAAATTATCAATCATTGAATATTATATATAAAGTTGACAATATCATATATCAATGTAAAAATTATCAATCATTGTTGGCCGTTATTCAGAGTGTGCCAAAATATTTTTTAAAAAACATATATAATTTAAATAGGAAAAATATTAGTGAATAGAGAAATGGGAGAATGCATGGGTGAAAAGACGAAAACAAATGAAGGAATTGAAAAGAAGAAAGAAAGAAAGAAAGAAAGAAAGAAAAAAATAAATAAATAAAATAAAGAAGGTGAATGTGTATTATGGTGAAAGTGAGTATAAAGGAAAACACAACACTATCCTCTTTTAGCCCCCTCTCTTCAAATGCTTACTTTTTCATTCACACAATTTAATGCATTTGAAAGAGAAATATCCAACATTCGATAAATATAGAGAGCTAGCTTTGACTATTTTGTATATTTGAAAGTATAAATTTTCTATTACTTTATATTCATGGGTGTTCATATTAATTTACACGCGCTTCGATTAATTTCACGAAACATATTGTATTAATTTATAGACATCAAAATATTGTAGGATCCTACGGTATTTTGATGTCTATAAATTAATTCTTAAATAAGTTATAATTGGTTTCTTAAGAATTTCTTTTACCATTACATAAGATGGTTAATTCATTAATTTGACTTTTATAAAATGTTAACGTTATCTTTTCTGCCGAGCAGACTTAAAGTTGCATGAAGTCATACTTCGTAAACTCAGCGCAATTAGAAATGTAGGGTACTTTTCAAAACTTGTTATGCAAAAATGGTCGATTTAAAATTAGTTGCAAAAAAAAGGTTTTTTTTTAGTCTTATTTGATTCTCTCCCATCAAAACTGTGTGGGATCCACATTTTATTAATTTTATATTCATAAAAAATTATAATAGTCTTTTGGAGTGGAGCCACCTAATAAAAGATAATTTTCTTAAATAAAAAGTACTCTCTGTCTTCCGGTTCAGGCCCGCCCTTTTTCCCTTCTCTTTTACGGCCAACCTACAAAACTGAATTTCATAATGTTAAGTGTATATAACCAATCAATCTATTAAATTCAATTTCAATTGTTTAACATAAGTAGAAGAATTACAAGATTCAGAACTTTAAAGGATCTCTAGTAAGCGAGCTAAAACGAATCTCAACAGATTTCCATTCTTTATTTTTTTAAGAAACGAAAACATTTTCATTGATAATATGAAAGTGTTGCAAGGTTTGGGCCAAGCAGAGTCTATGAACAAGATGCTTACAGAAATTCCTTTCGAAACAGAATTCAGAATCCACGCAACAACAACATTGTTGTTGTGAGTCCAAGAAGAAAGATCAAGACCAGTAGGGGGAGTGAGTAGTTATCTTGAATGACTTAATGTAAAGTAGTTATCTTCATATCAGAAATAAGAGCGAGATTCGCAGTGTCGTGATGGTTGAGGAAGTAGGGACTCTGGGAGTTGTCGATAGAGACTAGAGAAGGCACAGATTGAGATCCTGAAACAACATAGATTGACATGCCGAAGAAGGCATGGATGGCGGAACTGGAGAAGAATCAAGATGCAAAGTGAGAGGATCCATCAAAGAAGACGAAGGAGGAGAGGAAATTTTGGAAATTTTTTTTTAATGAGAATTAGGGATTTCAGTAAATTGGTAATTTTTTATACCTTTCTGATTAAGGAGAGTGTTATTTATACAAATGAGATATTTGGATGACTAATCAACTATACAAATCTAACTACTTTATTTGCAACAAACTGCTATACTAACTAGTATTCTAAAAAATAACAAGATAAACTACAATAATCGACCTCTCAATTTGTTGAACCACCAACTACGTCTCCTAAAAGTATAGACATACATGTATATACGAAAAGGATTGTCTTCAGCTAGAGTATTTCCAACAGATTCCCTTCAACCTTCATTTTTCCTCTAAAATTTGTTGAAAAACATGTTCTGTGTGCCGGTGGATTGTATTTAGGTCTTGGAAATATTTAGTAACATGTTAAGAAATTTTATAGGAAAAATGAAGGTTGAAGGAAATCTGTTGGAAAGACTCTAGCTGAAGACGATCCTTCGAATATGCATGCATGTCTATACTTTTAGGAGTCGTAGTTGGTGTTTCAACCAATTGAGAGGCTGATTATTGTAGTTTATCGTGTTATTTCATTGTAAAAATGGCTCAGAACGTGGCCCAAACCTTGCAACACTTTTATATTATCAATGAAAATGTTTTCGTTTCCTAAAAAAAAAAATGGAAATCTGTTGAGATTCGTTTTAGCTTGCTTACTAGAGACCCTATGAAGTTCTGAATGTTGGAATTCTTCTGCAATGGGTGAAACTGAATTTAATAAATTGATTGGTTATATGGTAACATTTTTTTGTAGGGCGGGCTTTATTAGGTGGGTCCACTCGAAAAGATTATTGTAATTTTTTATGAATATAAAATTAATAAAATGTAGGCACCACACTTTTGAGGGCAGAAAATTGAATATGACAAAAAAAAAATAACCCTCTTTTTGCAATTAATTTTAAATTTACCTTCTTTTTTTTTTTTCGTAACAAGTTTTAAGAAGTACCCTACATTTCTAATTTGCCCTCATACTCAAATTAGAATTGAAAATTTCATTATGTCTTTAATTATATTAAGCTATTTAGAAAGAAAAAGGGAATATTCTAAAAAAAAAAGAATACAACTACCCTACCTAAGATCAATTAAATTGTTGGTGCACAAATTCTAAACACTACATAGATAAATAGTGGATATTTTTCTTAAGTGGAGATTTGAATTCATTATTTTTTGAAACACACTTATGCCGATTATTATCCTAGTCGAGACAAAATACGATTAACAATAAATTTAAAATTTTTTCAAAAAAAAAAAAAACTACAAATTTAAAATCAATGTACAAAAATAAAACACACCTTTTTTTATGACAAATTTCATTAAAAGGTAATATGTTATAAATATGACGCGCCAAATTGTATAATAGAAAAGAAAAACAAATTAAATCAATATGTTCAAAAATTCAAGAATAAAATCGGGTAAAGTAAAAACTTTATCTTCATAAATGCAAATATTTTATAAAATCTAAGGGTTGAAGTTGGGTCGGCAGTATGGTTATCTTGTTTGATGTTAATTCATTTTAACTCCAAGTCACCAGAAGCACAAAAATCCATATTTGATTTTCATATTATTTGAGAGTTGTGTAGGATTTGTTGGTCCCCCTTCTCCCAATTATTAAAAAAAAAAATTAAAATAAATTCATATTAGATAGTATAAAATTTGATTTCAAAACTAATTAACCTAAATTATAGAAAATACATCTAATCTAAGGAGTTTGTGTCGAACTTGCCTCTAGATTTTGAAAAGTTTCACAAAATATCATTACAATTAAATTTAGACGAACTGGTAGAAGTTTGGTTTGAAAAATATTCTGAAACTTTTTATTTTTATTTATTTTTTAGTACTCAATTTTTTTAAATATTATTCTTTTTAAATATGGTTTAAAATATCAGTGTTGATAACTTTTGGATAAAAAATACTACACTATTTAAATAATGTCTTTGACATTTCAAAAGCTTTAAAAATTAATCTTTCCAACTCTTTTTTCTTTCCTCACATATTTTTTGCTTTAGAAAAACTAATGAAAATAAATATATTATTAACTTTTGCTATTTGTGCAAGTTGACTTCCAAGTCGCAGATACATATAAAAATAATAAATAATAAAAAACAAAACTCTTCCAAAGCAAAAAAAAAATGTTGAAATAATTTTTGAAATCTAAATGAATATTTTAAAATAAAGATTTGTTCAAAAGTGTAATTACAACTAAGAGTACAAACTACAAAAAAAATTGAGTTAAACATTGGATGAGATTCTATGCATCAGAAACAAAGGTACAAATGAAAAATATAATACAAATAATAAATTAACAATCCACAGACAAATATATTCAGAATTTGACCTTAATCATAAATTTATTAAAATAGTATGTATCATTTCAAAATTAATTGACAATGAATAGATCAATACTAATACAATATTTAAATAACATACGGTTTTATATTAACAATAAAAGAGTAGCTCATTAATATTATAAATGCTAAGAGATATCATCTTATTTCCAACATAAAATTCTTGACACAATTCAAGTAATTAAATAATTAATATGGACATAAAAATAATTATGAATACAAAAGTAATTGTCTTATCCGAACACAATAAAATGTCTAGAGTATTATTGAAACAAAATAAAATTTTCATCAAAATTAAATTTAAAGGTAAATTTTTATTTTTTATATATATACTTATTTTAAAGGTCAAAGGTATTTTTGAAACAATTCTAAAATACATATATATTTTTTAAGCCAAAATTTAATTGTTTTCCTCCAAATTTAACATTAAGTGTTATAAAATAATCAAGAATACAATAAAAACAAATAAGAACAAATAAGAACAAATGACATAACAGAGAAGTAATCTATATTTGAATTGTTATTCAAATGTTCCATATTGATACAATCTTATTTATAGGATTTATATGAGATTATGTTAGAACTTACAACGATACTAAATACAAAAAGGATTTACATGAGAGTTGCAATTCAAATGTTCCATACAATCCTATTTAATTTATCGGATTTACATGTAACTATGTTACAAGGATACTAAATATAAAAGTAGTAACTTATGAGTTTTTAAAAAAAAGTAATAACTTATGAGATGTCATTCATAAGATGAAATTCTTTTTGAGTTATGGAATCTTTAGACCTCCTTTAATAACAATTTTGGTTTTTGTTTTTATTTTTTTATTTTTTATTTTTGGTTTTAAAAATCATAGGTTTGATAAATGTTTTTTTATTTTTTGTTTTTTAAAAACTAAAAATATGTTTGGTAACTATTTCTGATTTTTAAAAAAATAAAATAAATGATTATTTTTAATATTTAATAAATTAAAATAATACTGTTTTAGAATATTATTAATCTAATAAATCTCAAATTTGCCAGTTTGAGTATTATTTGTAGTTTGTTTTATCACTTTTCTTACATTTTTCTATATTTTGAAAACGTTTTAAAATTTTTAGAAAGAAAAACCAAAATTGGTTATCAAATAAATCTATTTTCAAAAAGTTAAAAATAAAAACTAAAAATTAAAAGTAAAATAGCTATCAAACGGAGGTTTAGTAATTTATTTGTATTATAAGTTATCGATATTTGTATATTCATAATATTAAGGTTATTTTTTTGAAACTTTTGTTAAAATTTAGGAGTAATTTTGAATGTTCACATCCATTTTTTTTAACATTACCTTGACAATTCAAGGCATTTTATATAATTTCCAAAAATAAACGAGAAAGAATATAAATAGGGGCAGGTCGGTCATTAAAATCCCCCCACGTGCGCTACAAGAATGGCCATAAACCATAAATTTTTTAAGATAGTCATATATCAAATTGGACTATTTAGTTGGGCTATAAATGCAAATTTCCGATAAATTAATGGGCTTTTTGGGCACTATACCCACATCATGAAATCCATTTGAATTAAGCCCAATGAAATTGTAGATGTTTCAGGCCATATCTTATTTTCTCCAATGAGCCATTTCTTTTGTTTTCAAACAAGCCCACTAGTTCTTTAAAAAGAAAAAAAAAAAAGGACTAACTAGGAAAATAGTTAGAATTTAAAAACTAATTACGGACGTGGCTAAAAATCTTTAAACTTTAAATTTATGTCTTTTCTATTTTCAAATTTTAATTAATTTTTATATGGAAAGTAGTTTACAATTATACCCCTCCTATATCTCATAGAATTTTTTTTAATCTATTTTAAATAAATTATTTGTAACTACATTTTTCAATCAAGAAAAATCTAAAGCAACCTAACTAATTCAAAAAACGTTAGTCAAGCATAATTAATCAATAATTATAAAACCCCATGAAATCATGGATTTTGAAATTTTTAAAAATTTATACGTAATTTAGAAATTTTGTTCAACATTCACAAATATAGCTATACATCCTCTTCTCATAAGTCGTACATACTCTCGTTAGTCGGTGTGATTATTGTAAGTTTGATTAAATATAAATTAAAAAATGGTTGGGAATAGTACCTAAATTTGGGTTTTATGAGAGCCTTAAATATTCATTTTTTAAGAAGATGAAAAGTTTATTTTGATTCTTTCTCTCTCCTTGAACAACCTTGGCGAAAACCCTCTACCCATGTATTTGCGATCGATGATAGCCCTGCGTTAAAAAATTCGGCCGCAAGACAAATGCATGCATCTTGTTGGGCTTCAATTCTCAAAACTTCGAAAGGGACCTACATTTGAGCCACGTTTCTGAAAATATAAACGTTTCTGGTGTAAGCTTTTAAATCCCTTTTGGTGCTCCGACATTTTTTCCAGCGTAAGCTTCCAAATCTCTCAAATGCCTTTGGTTTTAAACATATTTATGTCAGCTTCCAAATCTCTCAAATGCCTTTGGTTTTAAACATATTTATGTCAGCTTCCAAATCTCTCAAATGCCTTTGGTTTTAAACATATTTATGTCAGCTTCCAAATCTCTCAAATGCCTTTGGTTTTAAACATATTTATGTCAGCTTCCAAATCTCTCAAATGCCTTTGGTT
>JBBMKA010077350.1:2440-12773 GCA_037833695.1 Sechiopsis laciniata | reverse complement strand
TGGTTAAAAATTTGTTATTTTAAATAATTAAAAATGAGTAGTTAGAAATGAAGAATTAATTTGAGTTGTTAGAAATAAATAATTAAAAATGAGGAGTTATTTTTAAAAAAAATACAAACAGAGAGTTATTTTAAATAATTAAAAATTAGTGATTAGAATAAGGAATTATTTTGAATAGTTATAAATAACGAATTGTTTTGAATAATTACAATAAATCAATTAGATGTGATTTTTTAATAATAGTTAGTAAATACTCATTTGCAAATTCTCCATATAAATTCAATAAACAAACCCTCCCTATGAATGAATAATTAATAGATAGATAGTCACCATATTTTAAACTATATAACTTTTATTCTCAAAGTTTTCTTGACTAGGAAATCAACCAATAATGGTTAATGTTATTGGCATATACAAAAAATATCGATTAAATTAATATTTTAATCCACAATCTTTGAATATAAAATTTAAAAAATCTTTTCACTTTATAATAAATCAATTAATTATCAACAAAAATATTATTTAAATGCTATAAATACATGTTAAAAACCATCTCTTTGAACTTTCTCACCTCCAATAACTATGAGTAATGTTTGAGTTTTTATTGATAAGGAGAGCCTTTCTTATCTTCCACATGTCATATTCTTGATCACATTTTATTTATTTCAATTTTGCAAACAAATGTATTACTCCACAACTATTGAAGTATAAAAAGTATCCTTCTTTCAAACAAATGTTTAAAGGTAAAAATAAATAAATAAAAGGTGCATTTCAATTGTAGAAGTATAATTTTTTTTTTTTTTTTTTGGAAATAGAGAAATAGATATGTAATGGAAACCAGTTAAGGTTGCTGCTTGCTGTCTTCCATTGTGTTTAATAAAAAGGATAATCAAGTTTCTGAAAATAAAAATCCCAAAACCCACACTGAAAGCTCTGTTTTTACTTTGGAATTGAATCCCGACCTGTTGGCTACGACAATCCCACTTCCATTTCTCCCTCCATTTTTTTTTTTGAATTTTAAAGTATTTATTGATCGTTGACATTCAATTTACTTCGGTGAGCCGTAAAACAACAAACAAACTTACTTCCACATACGAGAAGTTTGAACGCATTTGAATATGATTTTTTTGTCTTTGAGTTGATTTATGTTTATTTTAGTATTCTTATCTATTTAATTATTTGTTCTTTTAAAATTAGATTAATATTATTTTTTATTAATTTATTTTATGGTTAAGTAGTATCTTTTCTTTTTATTATTAGATAATTTTTTTTTTTTTATGATTAGGTTAAATAATTTGAATTTCATCTTTCAACACCCACCTTCCAAACATCAACCACTATTCTCTTTAGAGATATCTAGGGGTGGGGTGGAATCGGGAAATGACTTCTCCATCCCGTCCTTGTCCTCAAAATCATTCTTTTTCTTGAAATTCATTGTTTTTTAGAGAGTATTTGGACCACCAAGTATAATGGGAAGAATGAGAATGGAATGATTTTCCATGTTTGGGTCACTGAGAATCATTCCCCACGTAATCACGTTTTTCAAAAATTACTTTTTCATTCTTCTTTTAAATATTTTTTATTCTCTCTCCAACAATTTTTTATACATCACATCACTATTTTTCACTTACATCATTTTTATTATTTTATTTTTCTCAAAATCATTGTCTTCACCTCAAACACAAATAATCATTCACTCCATAATTATTACATTCACCCCCAAACACAAATAATCATTCTCCTCCTAATTCTCCTCCTCATTCTCATTCCTCACTTAATCATTATCATTCCCCTTGCCTCAAACACATCCTTATGGAGATCGAGTTTGTTGTAGGAAATTTTTCTCTGTTCAATATTATATTGTACATATATATATACATATATAATTTTGCATATAATCTCAAATAATTAAATTTTCTTATAAAATATTTATCAATTAAATATTAATTTGGATAAATATTTTCTATCTAAAAAAAATAAAAGAGTAAAATGAAAGCTTTTTAAAAAAAAAATAATATAAACGGGGTGGAGATAAAAAAAATGGGAATGTGGGGATATATTCTCTGTCTCCGGTCCCGGACGAAGAATTTTTTTTTCGCATCTTCAGGCCCATGGAAAAATGAACATCTCTAATTTTCTTACAATTAACAAAATTTTCTACCACTTCTATTCACAACTTTATCATATCAAACAAATTTTTTTGACACATAAAATCTTAATCATTCTAAGCCCCACCTATTGAACAAGATTTTGTGTCATTTTTACATTCAATCATTCCTAACTTTTCATATCAAACAAGATTTTATTTTTTTCGAACCTCTTATACTAAATAATGTTTTATCTTTCCAAACCCTTTCAAATTTTTCCACACTCCTTCAAACTCCTCAGAATTCTCATACTAAACATTCACTCTAATTATGAAATGTAGATACAATGAAAGTAAAGCACAGAAAATTCAAAATCCTTTATTGATTATTAATCTAGTAGTTAAAATGGTTTTTAGAACTTCACCAATAATTGAATTAATTTCTTATAAATTAAGTTTGTTTCATGTGAGTAGTGAAGAAGTACATGTAAACTAACAAAAACATTCCCAGATATAAACAAAGGTTTTCTTAACACATACTATATATTTTTTAAAAATCAATTGAATTATTAGATATGAAGTTGAGTTTAGTTTATGTTTTAATGAGCTCTTAAACCTTCAATCTACTTTTGTGTCTAATAATAAGTTCGTAAATTTTAGAAAAATGTTTAATAAGTCATACAAAATTAGAAATTTAGAGGTTAATTAAATGTAAATTGAAAGTCTAAAATTTTAATTGACTTTTTTTGAAGTTACATCAAATAATTTGTAAAGTTCATGAATGAGGTATATATATGGTTTCAATTATATTGCCAAACCAATGAACATGCCCAAACTGAAATAAAGAAAGAAAAGGTAGCTAAAATTAAGTTTAAAATTGCTGTAAATTAAGCAAATGCAAGAATAGAAAACCCCACAAAACCCACACATAAATGGTCACAACAAGAAGAACCATTAATGCAAAATAGCAAAGTCCTTTGACAAACATAAACACAAGTCTCTTGAGTTTTGAATGTGCATAAATTATAAAAGAAAGGGTTTTGATAGCCGAGATTTCTCCAAAACTTCTCCTTTCCAAATGATGACCATATAATCTTGATCCCATTTTTTTTCTCACGTGTTCTCAACACCCATTCTTTAATTTTGGTTAAAAATTAGCTGTTTTTATCTTTAGTTTTTATTGCTTCCTCTTCTTATTCTTCATTGAAGAATAGATAATGAGAAAGCAAAACAAATAAAAAAGAAACTTCTCTTATTCCTCTTCCTTTAATTTTCTTCTTCAACTATGGATTTCCCTTTATTTTTTTTTCATTTTCCTCTCTATAACACCCTTCTCCATCGAATCCAAACTCACGGTTAGGTTATTATCAAAAGACATGCCCTAACTTCGAGAAGATTATTCGCGAGACCATCACCAATAAGCAAATCGCTAGCTTGGTCACTGCCGTTGGAACCCTTCGCCTCTTCTTCCACGACCGCATGGTTGATGGCTGCGACTCCTCTGTTCTCATTTCTTCAAATACCTTCAACAAAGCCGAGCGTGATGCCGACATCAACCACTCCCTCTCCAGAGATGCCTTTGATGTCGTCGTTCGTGCCAAGACCAACCTTGAAACCACCTGTCCTGGAATCGTCTCTTGCTCCAATATCCCAGCACAGGTGATCATCGATCATTCTATAACATTTTAGTTGATTTTTTTTTTTTGAAACAACATTTTAGTTCAATTTATAACCTTATAAACATAAGCATATATTTATATGGATTAAGTTTGCTATTAAATAGTATAAACATGGGCCAATCTTGAAAAATTAGTTTGAAATTAAATTTAAATTATTTTGGATAAAATTTATTTTAAAGTAATGTATTCATTTCGATATCACAACTCTAAAATAGTTTCATTTTCAAATTGTTACTTTGAAATGAAAGTATAGGCGACTAGAGATTTGGTGGTGATGGTGGGAGGGCCATTCTACAACGTCCGATTAGGGCGAAAAGATGGGCTAATTTCAAAAGTCAAAAACGTTGAAAGAAATCTCCCATTGGTCAGCGACACAATGAACCAACTCATCAAATCCTTCGCCGCCCTTTACGGCGGCCACACCGTCGGCTTCTCCCACTGCAAGGAATTTTCCGACCGGCTTTTCAACTTCAGCGCCATGTCATCTACCGACCCCGACATTTACCCCATATTCGCCGACAAACTCAAGGCCATGTGTGCAAACTTCAAAACCGACTCTGCCATGTCAGCTTTCAACGACGTCTTGACACCTGACAAATTCGATAACACCTATTTTCAGAATCTGCCACGTGGCCTTGGATTGTTGGCTACGGATAATATCCTTGTTAAGGATTCTAGAACCAAGCCGTTTGTGAATCTCTACGCCGTTAATCAGACGGCGTTCTTTAATGACTTTGCTCGCGCTATGGAGAAGCTTAGTGATTACGGCGTTAAGACGGAAAGGAATGGGGAGATTCTTCATTCGACGGAGATGTGAGCATTTTAATTCCATTAAGACTTTAAATTTGTTTGTGTGTTTTTAGATGTTTGGATTGAGTTTTTTTTTTTTTAATACCAAAATAATTATTCAAAAAAAAAACAAAAAATGAAGGAGGAAAGAATCTTCAAATTGATGCCGGTCTCTGAGAAGAAGGGCAAAAAAAAGGAAAAATGAAAATTAGTTTTTTGACTTCTTATTTACTTTTTTTTTTTAATTTCTTTTCTAAGACGGGACTCGTGATCAGTTGTGCCAGTGATAATGTATTTCAAATTATATAATAATAATTTTTTTTTAAAGGTAATTATTTCATTTTTTATTGTATTATATTCATCTACCTCAGTTGTAATAACAGTTCCAGTCTTAGATTTGTATTCTAGAATCTGGCCTTCCACGTGTACCTTATCCATTATTATTACTATTATTTTGAGAATACCTTGTCCATTATTTATATGCATACACTTTTAAAATTTCAAAATGTAATGAAAATAATTTTCCATTTAGCTAATTCTATTGTAATATTGTACAAAAAAAAAACATGAAAAATGGTTTTAGAATTTGGCCTTCCGCGTATGGAGCCTCCGTTGGGCTCTTATCTGTATGGGCTTATAGTGGCCCAAGTGAATGGTTCGGCCCAATGTTCTAAAATGGCAACGACTTTGACTCTTTCTTTCTGCTAATTTAAAACTGTTAAATTTTAATAAATATGAAAATTTGCCTCTTGACTGGTCGAAGTGGTCATGGTCAACTGCATTATTGTAATTTACAATAATTTCATCGTGAAATATTCTTTAGAGTTTTATTATATGAAGCAAGGATAATATAATTTTATTAAATATTCTCAAATATTAGTCAATTTCATATTTTCCCCTTATTTTTTTTAATTTGATTTGCGATGCAGATTCATTTTCACCATAGACTTAGTAGAACGTATCATTGTTTATCATAAACTTCTGATTTCATTTTCATCACACTACGATTAAATATAGATCAGGATTATAAAATTGTCTTTATAAAAAATAAATTGTATTGTACAAAAATATTTAATATGTTCAATAAATTATAATATATAGGCTAAATTATAGAAAATATTTTTCAAGTAGAGATTTTTGTCAAAAAAATAATTAACTTTAAAAATATTAAAAAATACTATTTAACTTTACAAAAGTATCAAAATATCTTAAATGTTAAATTTTGTTAGAAACTCTTATAATTTGTTTAAAAAAGATTTCAAACAGTAGTGAGAAAGATTCTCTCTCTCTCTCTCTCTCTCTCTCTTTTTTTTTTTTTTTTTTTTAATGTGAATCAACGACATAGTATTTTAAAATGGTGCCCTTTTTTTTGAGTAAATTAAAATGGTGTTCTTTTGTCTAACCAATCTTATAAGTAAAGTTACACATATATTTTATAAATGTTCGATCGCAATTACATGAAATTAATTCTTTCGTTTCACTAGTGTTAAAAAAAGATTGTCATTTCACCAAACATGCGGCTAAAATTATAAGAGAAGAATTTGGGTGCAGTCCGGACACTCCCACCATGATGTCACTCATGTGGTATCTTTGGTGCCACACATTTCATCTCTCTTTTCATTTTACTTTATATTTATTATAAAAAAAAAAAAGTATGGCTCTAAATGAGTGATATCATGGTTGGAGTGTAGCGCTACACCCAAATTCTTCCATTTAAATCTATTATCTGCTTATTCAAACAGCCAAACACTTTTTCCATGAGAAACAAAGTTAATTTGGGACATAATTTTTCTGGAACTTTGGCAATTACAGATGATATGGACATGTATAAATAATAAATAATAAATGTGTTGTGGTTGTCTGTTTGTTTGCCGAGAAAGTTGACTGAGAAAATTCGAATTTTAATTTGTATGCTTTCCGGCTGTCAGCCGTGGAATTTGGATACACTAGTCGTTGATCTTCACCATGTTTTTTTTTTTTTTTTTCGTTATTATGTTTCTTTAGTTATTCAAGTATTCATAACAAAATGATTGTACTTACTTTTTAAGGTCTACAACTTTTTTTTTTTTTTTTTTTATTTAAGAATTTTGTATTTGTTTCTAGAATCATGGAAGCTTAATAAACTGAAAATGCATCATTGAAGATTTGAATTTCATGAAAGTTCTAAGACTTTCTCGTGCATTATTATTTTTATGAGTTTAGATGAAAGAAAGAACACAAACCTTACAAATAGATATTACTGTTCTCAAATAAGGTGAGAGGTAAATATTGCTTTTCAATATCGAATCTATGACAATGTGATGATTGAATTGGATTACAACCAATCAACCAAACTAACATGTTATCAATTCTTTGCACTTATAAAATCATGGTCACATGATAAATGTCATGGATAATTCACTCCATGAGACATTGGTAATTTTAAAAATTATTTGATAAAATCTTAGATTTTGAAAGGTCAATATAATAGGACTTCAACCTCAAAGCCAATGGGTGGTGAGGGGAGGAATAGCCATATCTTTTATAAAAATGTCGAAGATTTCTCACCTTTCCAACGTAGGACAAATGTCAAATTTTTGTCCCTCAAAATGGTACCATATAAGAAAAATCATCTTGAATTATATCTTAATTTATAGACTGAAATAGAGCTTACTTACTAGGGTCAGATCCAAATTTTTGGGATCAAGTACCTTCTTAAGATTATGTCTGCTTCGATGGGGTCCAAATCATCCACTTAGATTTTTAAACAATTGAGTTTGATCAAAATTTAGGAAACCAATAACTCACATGAAATTCTGATACCACATTAGATTATATGATATTTCACCTCAAAATCAATTGATAATAAATTGAATTTTATGTTTAACAAATTTGTAAATGGTAAATAAACAATCAATTAGATCGATTGTATATTGTTCTATAACCTCCAACTTAAGACACGAAGATGAAACCCTACGTACCTGATTTTAAATTGAATTTCAAACTCGGCTAAAAAAATAAAAATCTTAGTACCTCAAAATAAACATGAAATAGAGACTCTCACCACATCCCCTTTTGATTTGCAAATTAGCCAAAGACTTACTCTATATTTTTTATAGATAAACTAAAATTTTGATCCATGATTTGAAAAAAAGTTAAGAGTTCATACCATATAATTTGAAATATTAGAAATTAGAAAAGAAAGTTAGAATTTTGTTTTAAAAACAATAATTTAGTGTTTACGTTTTGAGAAACTTAAAAAAAGTCTTTGTCGTTTCTAATCGTTAGCAAATTAAATATGTGAAAATTAAGTATTTATGTGTTAATGGTTAAGTGACTGATTAAAAAAAAAATTTATTTGAATACTAACAATAATAACTATTCTTGTAAGTTTTATTAAATCATGTAGAATAAATTCTAATTTTTAAAATTATGGAACTAAATTATAACTTATTTCGAACCATAAAAAAATTAAATTATAATTTTTGAAACCATAGTAATTAAACTATAATTTACCAATTAACTTTTAAAAAACACCGAAAACTTACAAAAACTCAATACAAAATCTTATCTATAAATAATAAATAAAATGGCTTAATTTTCTTTTTTGAAAAAAAAAATCACTAATTTAAAACAATATTGAATAAAACAATAGAAGAGTAAATAAACCACCAATAAAATTAAGGAAAAGAATTAAATACAAAACAAGACAAGAAGTCGATTTCCCCTTCTTTGACATCAACTATACAACAATTACACCCTACAAGAGGAAAAAAATAATAATAAAAAAAAATCAAAACTTAGTGGTATTTGTAGAGTACCGGTTCAAGCCACCAGCAACACCAACACGTCCGGTCCAGCTAACTCCACTAGTATCAAGCCCACGCCGACCGACCCCATCCACCTCAACCGAACCGCTCCCACCGGTTTTCATCATCAACAAGATTCTCTTAGCCTTCTCTCTAGCTCTCTCACTTCCCCTTTCTTCAACCTCTCGCAAAACCTCCACCGCGCCGGCCGCCGTCGCCAATCCCCTGAATCGGAAACCGCCCTGACTCAGCGCGTGAAGCGCCACCACACAATTCTCCCGAGTTGACTCAGAATCGCCGATCTCCTCCTCCTTCAAAATCCCGACCAAACACTCCACCGCGTTAGCATCCAGCATCGCCGATCTCCCGTCCACACAGACGGCGATGTTGCAGAGAATCAGCAAGATCCGGCTCGCACAGCCGTCGATTCGCGTCAACGATAGCAGAATCGGAACGGCGCCGAGTTTCACGAGTTTGACTCGGTTGCTAGGGTTTAGAGTCAAATGATACAAACAAAGCGCCGAATCGTTCCTCATTCGTTCACTCTCAGATCTGAGCGAGTTCATCAACACCGGCAACGCGCCGAGGATTCCGATCGCCATTTTGTTCTCGTCGTCCAACGATAAACTGAACAACGCACCGGCGGCGTGTTCTTGCGATTCGGCGGATCCGCGGTCCAAAACGTCGATTAACGGCGGAACGAATCCAGCTCTTACGATCTTCAGTTTGTTTGATTTGTCTAACGAGAGATTCACGACGGAGGCGACGGCGTTGATTTGGATGGTTACAGATCTGGACGAAATTAGAGGAAGTAAGGCGGCGAGTAATTCCTTCGTGCATAACGAAACCCTAATCGATTCGTCGGATTTCGTCAATTTTCTCAGGTAAATTACTCCTTCTTGTTGTTCTAATTCCTTTACGCTCCTGAATTTCAAGATGATTTTAGCTTCTTCTTCTGAATTTGGGGAATACGAATCGAAACTTCCATTTGAAGAAGAAGATTGAGCAGCGTAACAAGACGGTTGCGTTTTGAAGGGTAAAAGAGTACTTTCACTCACGATCTCCTCCGTCTGCGGCGGCGAGTTTAGATGAAACCGGTTGAATCTCAGCCCAACCTCCGTCGCCGCGTGAACCGGAACTCCGGGGCGTTGATCGGCGACGTTTCTCAACAATTCGCTATCAGAAGACTGGAATCGATTCTGGTTTCTCTCTTTATCCATTAATCGACGAACGATTAGTTCAATTTGCTCGTAATCTGGTGGCTGTGGGTGTTGGATTTTGTTGTTATCGCACCATTTCACGATTGTGAATTTCATGTTTCTGTTTGTGATTACAGAGGAGAAATCTGCGGTTGAGCCGTCGTCGAGCTTGGGCGAAAACCCCAAATCTTGACAGACTTGAACGGCGATCCGCTCGAAGGTGTGGCCGGAGGAGACGACGACCGGATCCGCCATCAGTGACTTGGAAATTGCGCAGAGGTACTCTTCGGGGTACTCTTTTGGGGGTTGGGATTTTGAATCTGATGATGATGATGATGATCTGTGGTGGTTGAAGATTGAGAATTTCAACCTGTGATTGCCATGGCCGACCATTTCTCTGTTCAAAAACAGGGATTGAGAATTTACAGAGAAATGGATTGGTTTGATGGAATTGGGGAGTTGGATTTATTGGTATTGTCTGCGCGTAGAGAGAATCAATTTTTGCGAGGCTGGAATGAAGACTGGGTCGGGTTTTGACAGGGATAGAGTCTGACTTTGTGAATTATTTTTATTTTTATTTTTATTTGAAGAGTGTATTGTTGAGTAAAGTCTTCGCCGCCGGCAGCCGCGGCGGCATTTACCAGGCTTCTCCGCCGTTAAATCTTACGGTCACTTTGTTTATTAATGGAAGGTTTGACTAACCATGAGTTGGTTTATATTTATTTTTTATTTTTTTCTTATAAGATTAAATATTATTTTTTATTTTCTATTTTTTATGATTAGTATTTTTTT
>JBBMKA010077339.1:0-14850 GCA_037833695.1 Sechiopsis laciniata | reverse complement strand
GTGTTTATAAGGTAGGTGGACTACTCCTCTCATTACCAATTGGTTTTGAGATGGATGTCCACACTATCTAATAATATGAAAGACGGTGCATTATTCTTTCCAAATTTTGGCAACATGAACATTAAAAAGATAAAATAAAATAAACACATACTCTTTTTTTAAGGTAATGGCCATATCGAACACATTGACTCCTCTCAAAATGTAATATGGGATAAAATGACATCCACCCGAAGATAGAATTTTGAAGAAAATTATTTTTTAACTTTCAAATTTTGATTTGATTTTTAAAAATATAAATATTAAAGTAATACAAATCATATATTGAAATAGTGGATATATATGTTTAAATACTAAAAAATAAAAAATGAAATAGTTATCGAATGAATTAAAAATCTTAAGAATTAGGGGTGAAGAACAATGAAGCATGGGATAGAAACTCATTGTCATATTAATGAGCCGAAAATGCATAGTTGCAAAATGGGGTTCCAACAAAGAGACACCAAACAAATTATAAAACTTTTTTGTTGGGCATCACATGGCTACCTTGATATCCCTCTCTCTGATCTTCCACCTATATGCATGCACATTATTATATCTTTTGTATGTATTCTCTCTTATCTCTTTCGATTTTCCCAACATTTCCATTCAATACCTTTATAATTAACTATTGCCCTAGCCCTACGTGACAATTAATTACAGCTCAATATCTTAAAAAAAAAATTATAAATTTAATCCCTACTTATCTAAAAATTAATTAATGTTTAATAAGTTTTTTCGAAATCTAAATATTATAAATTTAATTATTCCGTAAAAGTAGTGACTTAAGTTGACTTAAATACTCACAGATGTTAAAATAAAAATTATTCTCTCCAATAAATTAGATTGTATTTAGATAAGAGTTTTCGAAGATTTGTCGTTCAGAAGTTGGCAAAAGTGCCAGTTTGGGCCGAGAGTTTATTTCAGTTAGTGAAGCCCAACGGTGGCAGCCCAAGTAATCGTCCAAAATACCCTAATTAACGTACCGTAACGGCCCATATATATAAAAGAGAAAAAACGCCCAGTAGCTGGAATGAGGTCAATTACCATTACACAATATTAATTCCTTGTTTAATTTATTTCACATATTCTTTCTTTAATTGTACTAAAAAAAAAAAAAAAAAAAAAATTCTCTTTAATTTATCTATTTTATCCTTTCTATTTTTTACGCTATATTTTTTGGTATGAAAAATATTGTTTTTGTCTCTCAATTTTGGATGTAGTTTTTATTTGGTGCTTATTTTCGGATAAAACTTTTATCATACATTTCAATATACTCAATTTTAGTTTTGATGTATCTTTGACTTTTCTTATTTATTTATTAAAAAAAAAACTAAAATTCATGTTAAAACCAAGGGGATTTTAAATGAATAGCAAAAAAACCAAAAAAATACCATTAATAGCATTTTTTGAAAATATTTCATATATAGCAGAAAAATTGGCCGCGTCTTATAAAATGACCAAAATGCCCTTCTACCAGTTTTCAGTTGATAGCATTCAATCCGTTTCAACTGATAGCATTCAATCAATTTTCAATTGATAGCTTTCAATCCGTTTCAGCTTATAGCCTTCAATCAATTTTTAGTTGGTAGCCTTCAATTCGTTTCAGCTGATAACCTTCAATTAATTTTCACTGATAGCCTTCAATCAATTTTTAGCTGATAGCCTTCAATCAGTTTTCAACTAACAGCTTTCAATCAATATGTTTATGTTCATGTTTCATGTTTCAAGTTCAATCACTATGAAACTATGTCTTTAAGCATACTATGTCTTTACAAATTTTAGGTATTTTTCATATTTCTGTTTAATCACTATGTCTTCAATCATTATGTAACTTTAAAAAGTGATTGATTTCTATCACTTAAAAAATTGATTGATTTCTATCAATTAAATCGATTAATTTCTATTGACATCTATCAGTTGAATCCATAGAATTCAATTTAAATTGATTTAGCAAATGATGATTTCAAACTAATTCATTTAGGACAAAATCTCCTATTTTTAACCATAATTTACACGTATCTTCAATCACTATGTAACTTGAAAAAATGATTGATTTCTATCACTTAAAAAATTGATTGACTTTTATTAGTTCAACCGATTGACTTGATATTAGTTGAATTGATTGACTTCATATCAGTTGAACTGATTGACTTCTATCACTTTAAAAACTTATTGAATTCTATCAATTGAACTCATAGAATTCAATCTAAATTGTCCCCAAGGGGCAGCCTAATGGTTGAGGCTAAGGACTTCAAGGCATGCTTCTTTGAGAGATCCCTAGTTTGAGGCTACTGAAAAGCGCTTAAACTATAACACACTTCGAAATATCTTAGTGCCACAGCCTAGAGACGGGCCAGTGGCGCCCCAGGTATAGGGGAGCAAAGCTCCGATTTCTCAATTTTCAAAAGCAGAATTCAATCTAAGTTTTCAGTTGTTGAAGGTTGGGCAAGATTTTTTGGCTTTGAAAAATGAATTTATGAAATTCAATTGGTTCCGATGTTCAACGATAGTGAGGATTTGGTTGCCAGAATTAATTGAAGTCCAAGTTTAGGTGAGATTTAAAAAATGGGGTAGAATGTGTGTTGAAACATTCCTATGAACTTCCTTTTGTTTGTTATGTTCTTAGACTTGTAAATTCAACATGAGAGCTTCAATTTAGAGTTGATTCAATGCTGTCTGAAAATTCATAAACTAAAATACAACATTCATTCAAGAAATATAAAGAACAATGACGCTAAAGATTTAAAGTGGTTCGGCAAGCCTAATCCACTCGCAAAGGGCTTTTAGGCCTTTTCTAGAACAATTTTATTAGAGCTCAAATATGTATGAACAATCATACATAAACTAAGAAATACAAATTGATTCCATGAGATTTACATAAAAGACAAACAAGCAAATAATCAAAGAATTAGAGGAATACAACCTTAAAAGATGAGGAGATGAATCAAGAAAGAGTTTGAATCCAAAGATTCAAACCTTTCTTCTACCTTTCTTCAATGAGATTTTCTCTCTCTAACTAAATCGCACCGATAAAAAATTTCTAATTTGCTTTCTCTCTAACTTTACCCATAAATGGTAAATGTAAATGATGCATTCTAAATCCCTCCTTTGCTACATGACATCAACGAGTATTTATAATGAATAAAAGGTAACAAATAAGATTGGTTTTACTAGACCAAATCTAATTTAAAACCACCCTAACTTCTTATGGTTATTCAATTAATATTCTACTAATATAAACTTGGACTATAAAATAATTTAGCCTAAAATATAAAATTGGCTAAAATTAAGCAATGAATTTAATTGTTTCTATTTATTTCAATTAGTTATAAATCTAGGTTTAAAATAGTCACAATAAAAATCTTATTTAAACTAATTACTAATTTATCATTATTAGTTAATATTGAAACCAAATATCACAATGTGTATAATTGTTTCTTTCAAATAATGACTATTACTACTTGAAAGTATAATATTTGGAAGTATTTTGAGAATCTACAGAAAAATATGAAAGAAAACGATAAAAATATTCAAAGTGAAGTGATGTGCGGTTAATCGTTCCGATATAACTACGTAATGAATGCATTCTAGGCTTAACTTATTGCTAAGTGAGACTTCGAAATCACTACACACAAGCATACGCGGTCGAATTGCAGCAAGTAATAAGTATGTATTTTACCGATCTTCACATAGATTGAGGTCTAGAATTAGTTTCACCAACTTAAGAGTTGTGTAAGTAAATAAAAAGCATGTAAGTGAAGGTTGATTTGGGTTTTTATTTTTCTTTCTAAGACTCTAAGTAACACAGTAAACAAATGAGTATAGGTGAAAATTGTAGATATAGAAGATGTTGAATATGCAATGGTGGTAATTAGATTTCACACTTTCCCATCTTAATAAGTGTTTTCCGCACTTAGTGATGTAGGATTAACTCGACTCCTATAGCAGTTATTCATACTAAACCTGGGCAACGAGTGTGATAGTAAGGTTATTCCTAACTCGTTAAATCATGAAGAGTTCTCACGATAAACCTATCGTAACATATTGGATTTGCCTCCAGCTCCTTTTTTTGAGTTTACTGAAGGTTAGCATACGTGGGTAGCTAATCGACGCATGCTTAAAAATGAAATTGCAGCAGTATAAAAGCTAAGAACCTACGACATCAACCTGCATTCTACATACGAATAATCATAATAACTCCTATCTAGTGAGACATAGAAGTGAACAACAAATAATAAGGGAAATTTAGATATCTCATTACTAAAAGTTGTAACAGTTCTGTAATCTTCTTCTAACTAATAAAATATTAATATAACATATAGGAATTAGCCAAGTTGTGAAGTGTGCCGACTCCTTATCATCGGCTCCTACGAACAACACTAGTTCTGGGTTACGTAGATTGCCTTTTGGCCAACCTTTCAGTTCGGCCACCCTCACCATCTCCTCGATTGCAGCTTTTTTCTTGTGATTTATAGAGTTAATTTTCTTGACCTGCAAGGTTAGGTGAGCTGGAATATCTTCATCAATATAGGATTCCTCGATTTCTGTTGGGATTTCTTGATTTATGCCAAATTGATTGCTTGATTGATTTTCTATTCTTTCCTTATTGGCATGATTCTTTGAACACGACTGCCTTGAGATTGCTTCATGTTGCGTTTGTATTTCGTTGTTCGCTTTGATTTGTTATGCAGCGCCTAAGTTCCGCATTTCCTGCATTGTAATTCAACACAGTTTATTCACTCTTTTACTTTAAAATGTGATGCTGAGCCTCTAATGCGCTTAAATAATTAATGCATATGATTTCTAATAGTTTTACTCGTATGGAGTCTTTTATAGCACGATTATTTCCCTTGAACCTTAGAAAATTTATGCTCTATTTGAGAGCTATCACGAAGCAATGGAGGTAGAAAGATAGAATTGGATTTTTTTTAAAAATGCGACCAAACTGTGTTATAAATGAAATATTTTAACAAAAATTTTATAATTAAAATACAAGGTCCAAAAGTTTTTATGGGGAATAAATTCCCTAAAACCAAAGTAATAACCTGAATTTAAAATAAGTAGCATATTTTTCATCACCAATATTATTCAACTAAGAATTTCATTATCTTCAAAACTAAAATTGAGCGTTAATGCTTTAAATGTAGTTTTTTTTTCTTAGATTACAACAATTGGGGGGGGGGGGGGTAGGGGTTGGTCATTAGGTGAACACTGATGCCATGAGAAACTACTCTCTTGTTGGCCTTCTTTAAATGTAGTTAGAAGTGTTTGATATGGTGTTTGAGAATTAGGGTTTATGATTCACATTTTAGCATCCAAGGTCTAGTGTCTGACGGAAGGAAGTTCTAGGGTGGTACTGAGTGAGTATGTGAGTTGTGGTGGTGGCGCTTACTGTAAAGGGTAGAGTAGTGGTGAGGGTGATGGAGGTGGAAAGACATTGATGACTCTAAAATAGAGTCAGATTTTAGCCTAACTTCGAATCAATGTTCGCGCTTATTAATTGAAAATTATTGCGAGTAAGGCGAAATTAAGAATAAAAAGGTATAATTCACTAATGCTTACGCATTGGGGGAGTAAAATGCAAGATGTTGATTATTAAGCACAAAACAACCAAAATAGCACGTTTAGCACGGATTTCGCAGGACTTATGCTGATTTCTATTTTTGCAGGGTTAGCGCTAGCGGGGAAGTGTGATGCTGGGAATCAAGACGCACGATTGCGAGCAACTAAAGCTCGAAAGACAAAGGCCATAAGCACTTCAAGTAAATAAGGAAAGAATCGTCTGACAGCGAGAAGTTGACTAACTAGACCAATTAAGAGACAGATTGCTGAAATCAAGGGATTCCTACCTTAGACAAATCAAAAAATATTTGGCAAGGATTAAACGATAAATTATAGCGAAGATTGATTCGTGCCATTCTGGGAGACTCAGAAATATGACGACATAGTCCTATAAATAGATTGTTTGGGTAATAGAGAGGCGTGGAGATCTTTTCTCTAGTTCTATCTTTTCAGAGGAATTCAGAGAGTCGACCGAGACGATGATAGTTTGTTTTTTTGTTTTCTTTTATTTCATTGTAGATTCATTTTACTTCAGTAATACAATTCTAATATGTTTTCCATGTTGTGTTTTATGTTTTCTGTCTGTATCATGAACTAATTTCATTAGGGCAAAGCTAGGAGAAAGTGAATTTTAGTATCATGTTGTAGGAAGAAACTGGAAGGGTTTATCTAGAACATGTAGATTAGGTACATCAATATAAGAGTGAGTGTGGACCGGCCATTCACATAAACTAATAGGTTGTAAATCAGAAGAGGAGATAACCTAAGTCTACTTTGCATGTTTGATAGGTAGTGTTACATCTGTGTTGCTTTGAATCGGAGTTTAGGAATAAACGCGTAACTATCACATACTTAACGTCAGTGTGTAGTTACATCTTTTCGGGGCAGAAGTTGGACTGGATGCTAAACAAAGGCCGAAGCAGAAGTTAGTAAGGCGTAGTATGATAGAGTCCCTTATCGCAAGTTTCTTGTTTATTATATTGCTACTGAATTTCATGAGTATCTTATTCTAGCCTTAACTTATCAATATTACTTATCTTGCTTTTTTCTTATTTTTATGATCCAATTACAAACCAATTCAAATCATATTCGTACAATTTACAATTCAATTATGAACATCATCTCGGATAGTTTTCAGTCCCTGTAGAGATTGATAATTTACTTATTACTTGCTGTAGACTGCGATACTTGCATGAAGTGCGAATTAACCACACTTAAAAGCATTTAGCTATTCGCTAACCCACATCTGCATCAAGTTTTTGGCACTGTTGCCGGGGACTGTATAAAATTATCTAGAGACGAGAGTGTTTAGAATATAAAAATAAAAAATATAAATATATTGGTAGTTTTTCATTTGTTTCAACATTTTAGTGTGATTGGTGCATGTGCGTTACTCGTGTGTTTGATCCAGAATCTGAACGAACCCTTCGAATGAGGATTCGCAAACAGAGAAGAAGAAACCACAAAGGAATAGATCCCTGGCACAACATCATCCTGGAGTGATGAATCCACCAGCAGCAGTAGCAGCAGCAGGTGCGAAAATTGGAGCAAATGAAAACCCAAATCCTAATCTGCTGCTAGCACAAGAGGTAGATGAAAGAGATAGAGTCATGCGAACTCAACAAGGAGAATTCAATCATATAGCATATCCAGGTATGGTTAGACCTAACGGTGGAGGTAGATGCCTTGTATTGACTAATAATATGTATAACATTCTCAAAGTCAATGAGCCTTTTAGAAGACTTCTTTCGAAAGATCCGCATAAACATTTGTGTAACTTTGTAGCTGTTGGTGATGCTAACCAAGAAGTTAGTAATTCTTTGGAAGATACTCGACTGTTTCTGTTTCCATATTCCTTACTGGATGAGGCCAGATCTGGATAAACACGCTACGAAGTAATTATACTTGGAGGCAAATGGCTGAAAGCTTTTTAGCAAAATACGATCCTTGTGCAAAAAGCATGAATTCTAGGCATGAAATCACCAGCTTTAGACAAGAAAATGATGAAACTATAGGAGGAGCTTGGGAACGGTACAAGGAGCTTATAGAAAACACTGAAAAATGTTTAAATGACTGCACCCTAGAATGCATCGGCAATTGAGCAATCCACTCTCGAATTTTGTGCACTCTATGGAGGCGATCACTTATACAAGCTCTATAGTGAAAACACAGCGTCTATCATATATGTTGGAAATTCGAATATGATTTGAATTGGTTTGTAATTCGAATATGTTGGAAAAAACACCCAAATTTCTTGTGGAGAGGACAAAGCAGCAACGCTAACCAAATGGGGCAGCAACACACACCTCCACAGTCTGGATTTGGAAGTAACCACCAGCAAGCTCTGCAGTCAGATTCAACACTAAAGGATTACATAGAAAAGAACTACATGGTTATGATGGAGCATCAAACCCTGTTGAAGACTCAACAAGTAACTCTTCGAGCGCTAGAACTGTAATTAGGCTAAATCGCAGCGGATATAAAAAAAGACTGCTAGGGCAATTACTGTCAGACGCAGAAGGATCTAGGCAGAATGGTAAGAAGCAAGTAAATGCAATTGAATTACGAAGTGGGAAACCTTTGATGGATAGTGAGAAAATTAGGAATTATCAGGGAACAAAAGTCCCAACGAAACCATCAACAGGGAAGCAACTAGCGAAGATCGCAGACAAAGAATAAACCATAGCAAAGGAAGCGACAAATGTGGCGAAACCATTACCTATTTACCAACCACCACTCCCACCATACCCTCAAAGGATCAGACACAAAGGAAACGAGTCATAATTAGAGAAATTCATGGACATTTTGAAACAAATTCACATCAACATTCCCTTGATTGATGCACTTCGGCAAATGCCGAACTATATGAAATTCTTGAAGGATGCGCTTAAAGAAAAGAATAAATTCGAGAAATTCAAGGTAATAGCATTGAACGAGGAGTGTAGTGCAATTATTTAGAATAAACTCCCAAAGAAAGAGGTTGATCCGGTCAAGATTGGTAGTAATCATATTGGGCGAGCACTCTGTGATCTAGGTGCTCGCATCAATTTAAAAAAGTTTGGAATAGGTGAAACAAGGCCCACAATAGTAACAATTTAGCTAGCTCGATAACTTGCCCGTTTGGAAAAATAGAAGGCATATTGGTTCAAGTCGACAAGTTCATTTTTCCAGCAGACTTCATCATTCTTGACTACGAAGCAGATCTAGAAGTTCCAATTATTCTGGGACGACCATTTCTGAGAACTGAATGAACATTAGTAGATGTGTACGAAGGAAAAATCACGTTAAGGATGAACTATCAATAGATTCATATTCGATTTGATGAAGCAGCCTAACATGGAGGATATCTTGAATATCAGTCAATTGAAAGTGCTATTGAATGAAACAGTCATGACTGAACAACAGTAGGAGATGCTGACCATTGTCAATAATACAGAGGAAGTAGAGGATTCACAGGATGATGCATTAGAGGACGTGATAAATGAAGTGCATTACTATGAAGTGCTTGATGTGGGAATAATAGGCAACTCACCATAGTGCGTCTCAATTGATGAACCTCCAAAGCTAGAGTTAAAACCTCTCCCTGAGCATCTGAAGTACACCTACCTTGGAGAGAACGAGACATTACCAGTTGTCATATCTTCACAACTAACATCAGAGCATGAGCAGCTACTACTGGAACTCCTCATGCAGCACACAAAGGCAATTGGATAGACTCTGGCGGATATAACAGGCATTAGTCCTACATTCTGTATGCACAAGATCATTCTAGAGGATAATGTCGAAACTTCAGTGGAACATCAAAGGCGATTGAATCCTGCCATGAAGGAGGCAGTGAAAAAGGAAATTTTAAAATGGCTTGACGCTGGGATCATATACCCCATATCAGATAGCCAGTGGGTTAGTCCAATTCAATGCGTGCCCAAGAAAGGTGGCACCACCGTCGTGCGATGAGAAAAATGAGTTGATTTCAACATGAACAGTTACAGGATGGTGAATGTGCATGGACTACCACAAACTGAACAAAGCCACAATGAAAGATCATTTTCCCTTACCTTACATAGACTAAATGTTGGATCGCATCGCAGAGAAGGATTACTACTGTTTTCTTGATGGATATTCAGGATACAACCAAATCATAATTGATCCAAAGGATCAGGAGAAAACCACTTTCATCTGCCCTTATGGAACGTTTGCTTTTAGAATGCCATTTGGACTCTGTAATGCCCCTGCTACATTTCAAAGATGTATGATGTCTATTTTCTCTGACATGATCGAGGACATCATGGAGGTATTTATGGATGACTTCACGGTGTTTGGGAATAGTTTTTCTGATTGCTTAGCAAGTCTAGAAAAAGTTCCCAACCACTATAAAGAAACACACCTAGTGCTTAATTGGGAAAAGTGCCATTTCATGGTAAGAGAAGGAATTGTTCTTGGACATAAAATCTCTAAGGATGGAATGGAAGTTGATCAAGCAAAGATTAAGGCAATAGAAAAGTTGGAGCCACCAAAGAATGTGAAGGGCGTGCGCAATTTCTTAGGCAATGCTAGGTTTTATAGACACTTTATCAAAGACTTTTTGAAAATAGCAAAACCTATGTGCGAGTTTTTAGAAGCTGATCTTCCCTTTAATTTTGACTCGTGCTATTTGCAAGTGTTTGGACAATTGAAAAGGGCTTTAACTACTGCACTTATCATGATATCGCCTGACTGGAAAAAGCCATTTGAGCTGATGTCCGACGCTAGTGACTATGTGATAGGAGCTATTTTGGGTTAGAAGGGAGAAAAGCTGATCCATCTCATTTACTATGCCAGTAGGACGTTAACGGAAGCACAGTAAAACTATACAACTACTGAGAAGGAGTTTTTAGTAGTGGTTTATGCTTTAGAAAAATTCCGCTCTTACTTAGTAGGATCCAAGGTGACTGTGTTCACCAACCATGATGCTATAAGATATCTGATGAGCAAGGCTAATGCAAAACCAAGACTTATCAGATGGATTCTGCTTCTACAAGAGTTTGATATAGAGATCAAGGATAAGAAAGGTTGCGAGAATGTTGTAGCAGAGCATCTGTCTCGATTAGATAATAGCCGACCTGATACAAAAATGCTCAACATATCTAAAAATTCCCCGATGAACAATTATTTGTATTCAATCTAGTAGAAAACAAGAATGCTCTTTGGTTTGCCGATATTGCCAACTACCTAGCAAGCCATGTCATCCCAAGAGATTTTACATGACAACAAGCAAAGTAATTTTTTCACGAATCACGATTTTATTTTTGGGATGAACCATTTCTCTATAGGAAATGTGCTGATGGAATAATACGCCGATCTGTAAAGGAAAATGAGAAGAATGCAATACTAGAGTCGTGCCATGCATCGCCGTATGAAGGACATTTTGAAAGAATGCGCACCTCAACAAAAATTTTCTAATCTAGCTATTTCAAGTCAAGCATATTCAAGGATGCACATCACTATGAAAAGACATGCGATAAGTGCCAAAGGAAAGGAAACATAGGAAAAAGGGATGAAATGCCATTAACTTCAATTTTGGAGGTTGAATTATTCTACATCTGGGGAATTGATTTCATGGGCCCATTTCCCCCTTCGGACGGAAATATGTATATCTTGGCAGCGTTTCATTATGTGTCAAAATGGATTGAAGAGGCCTCAACACCTTCAAATGATGCTAAAACAGTCATTAAATTCCTTCATAGGAACATCTTCACAAGGTTTGGGACACAGCGAGCACTAATAAGTGATGAGGGCACACATTTCATAAACAGAGCAATGTCTCACGTGCTGTAGAAGTATAATATAAAGCATCGCATTACCACCCCTTATCATCCGCAGACCAATGGACAAGCTGAAATCTCAAACTGCGAGATTAAGAGTATTCTTGAAAAAGCTGTAGGACCTAAGAGAAAGGATTGGTCCATGTGACTTGATGATTCACTTTGGGCTTACCAAACTTCGTTAAAAATGCCATTGAGTATGTCGCCCTATAGAATAGTGTATGGGAAAGCAGGCCATTTATCGATCGAGCTAGAGCATAAGGCTTTCTAGGTGCTAAAGAAATTAAATTTCGATCTCTAGAAAGTAGGAGCAGTTAGAATGATGCAATTACTTGATTTGGAGGAACATAGACATTTTTCATATGAAAATGCAAAATTGTACAAGGAAAAGACGAAAAAATGGCATGATCGAAGGCTGACTCCTCAAACTCTCGAGGTTGGACAACAAGTTTTGTTATTTAACTCTAAACTTTGTTTGTTTCCAGAAAAGCTCAGATGGTCTGAACCATTTCGTATTACGCAGGTAAAACCATGCGGAGCAATCTAGATCAAGAACGAGGCAAATGGAAATGGGTTTGTAGTTAATGGGCAAAGACTCAAGCATTACTGGAATGAGGGTGTTCAGCGCGGAATATCTGCATTTGCATTGATTAAAGTGTAAATGCACGAGTGTGCGAGTGGAGCCAAAGCGTATCGATAACCTTTAAATTTTGCTCCATGCATGCTAAGTTAAAATATTTCATATTTACTTATGCGAGAAGATTATCTGAATTTACTATTTAACTGTTTTTAATTTTCATTATTTCTTTGAAATTTTAAATTTCAATAAGTTCAGCGAATCCTTATTTACAATCATATCAATCATTAATTGAGGAAGGATGTCGAGCAGAAGGATAACAGGAATTACGATCCAACGGTGTGTAGAAAATGCATGGCCGCCAAGAATCTAATCGTCGCCCTGACATATGCGACGATTGCAATTTTCAATCGTCATACCCTTTCATTCCAACTGTTAAATACCCTCCAAAATCTAATTTTATTTCCCATCCTCTTCAAAAAAAAAAAAAAAAAAAAACTCATACCTTGCAATTTACCATAAACTACACCATGGTGCGAAGACTTGCAACCACGTATAGAAGGTCGTAGCAGATCAAAATGGAGCAACAAGGAGAAGTAGACCCCGATGAGGATCCTAAGCCAATAGACGCTGCATCTGTGCACAGTGAAGATGGACAATCACAAGCTGAAACCCTCATGCGAAGGCAAGTGACTGCCCTAGTCGAAAGGATGGGAGAACGTACTATAGTAGTGAAGAAATCTTCGGAGGTTCCTAGGGAGGAAAGGGCTATACTTCAATACCGTTTCATATGGTGCGGATAGGTAGTCCATAACCCTCAGGGTATATCGAAGGATTGATGACTTCAATGGAGGAAGAAAGAAGAAGGAGCGCGAATGCAGGCACCTCTAGACCTATTAAGGATACAGCAGTTCGTGCAGAAAAAGAAGTAAAGACGCAACGGGAAGGAAAAACACCAATGTTAGACGATCAGTGAGGTATTGGAAGAAGAAGAAATCTTGCACCAGAGGACCTATTTCGATGCAGAATCATAGAGGAAGCGGACGAAGCTGAGGCGAGCATCGCCAAGTGGTAGAGAGTTTGACTGACACCATTTGAGCATGATTCTGATGAAGTGGACAATAGTATCCAGCGCCTCATGGCCGAGTTCATGTCTAAACATGAAAACTTGATAGATGAGGTAGGACTGCTTACACACCTACATGTGTCTGATCGTTCGGGAAAGAAGAAGACAATGTGAGAAAAATTTGGACGCAGCCTTTTGTTGCTAGACAACAATATGAAGAACCTTGTGGACTACATGAAGAAATAAGATAGGATAGTCTTTACCATACTGACTCGTTTAGAATCGCAACTTCGTAGACCTATCTTCCCGAGTCTCCAAGACATTGTCTCTTCCACTGACTTTGATAGCTCTAATTCAGAAGATGAAGAGTGAAAAAGGAAGTCCCTGTCCCTGCTGATCTTATCTTTCGATTTCTTTTATATGCTCACTAATTAATATAATCATTCCTTCATTTTACTCACTGCTTAAGTTTATGCTTTGACTAATGCTGAGTTAGAATCTTACTTTTTAATTTTTCACTTTTGAAACATTGCCTTTGATACACTGATATTTAATTTGCCCCAAGGCATTATTCGCGAGTTAATAACAAAATCATCTTGGGACAGATTCTTGTGAACTTAGGACATAAAACAATTTTGTGGGAGGAGACCAATTAGTTTGAAGTAGTTCAGAACCGTGGGATATGTTTTCCAAAAAAAAGAAAAAAACATAAAGAATTTTGGGTAAAAATGAAACGGCAAGAAGAGCGAATAGCCGTGGGATATCCAAGTATTCTGTTAGCAATGCTACAAGACCAATTAGTGGCCAAGAAGAACATTTTACTCAAAGGAATCCAAATAAATAAGCCTCGGGCAGAATGTTTTGAACAGATTTAGATGATAGGGGTTGAATGAATTGCAATAGAGCAGAAGTCTCCAATCTAGGAGTTGAACTTTGGACTAAGGGAATGAGGAGAAGAAATGAGATGAGGTTGTTAGGATCCTAGTAAATGATGAATTGGAATGGTTAAGCGATTAGTGTATCAAGGCAATAATATTTAAAAATTAATTTTTTTAGTAAGAGGAAGAATGCAACATTATGATTTGCATTACCTTTAGCAGTTATTACATCAATAATAGCATAGCTCGAGATGAGCAATGGTTCAAGTTTGGGGGTTTGATGACTCTAAAATAGAGTCAGATTTTAGCCTAACTTTGGGTCATTATTTGAACTTATTATTTAAAAATTATTGCGAGTAAGGCAAAATTAGGAATAAAAAGGTGTAATTCGCTAATGCTTACGCATTGGGTGAGTAAAATGCAAGATATCGATGATTAAGCAGAAAACAACCAAAATAGCACGTTTAGCACGAATTTCGCAGGACTTAGGCTGATTTTTGTTTTCCCAGGGTTAGCGCCAGCGGGCAGTGCGATGCTAAGAATCAAGACGTGCAATTGCGAGCAACTAAAGTTCAGAAGACAAAGGCCAGAAGCACTTCAAGTAATGTAAGGACCTGACCAGAAAAGTGGTCCTAAGCCTAGTCCTTACTCAGCATGCATGAAATTGAAAATAGTTTAAATAGATAAAAACCAAAACATGACATTGCAATAATTTCAAACATTTCATAAAGTAAATCAAGTGTACTGGCCAGAATTTAAAACAACATTATAAATCAGTTCCAAAACATAAAGTAATAAGTCTCTTATGGGCTTCAAGCCCAACTACATGCTAAATCGAAAGTAAACATATAACAGGCAGAGTGCCGGCGGCTCCCATGATCATGCAGCTCCTCCTCTAGCCGTCCTGGTGCTGTCCCAAGTTACCTG
>JBBMKA010077318.1:0-14857 GCA_037833695.1 Sechiopsis laciniata | reverse complement strand
CGAGACTACCCCTGGAGGCAAAATGACCAAAATGCCCCTAGGGGTCCAAAGAGCCCTAATGGCCCAACCGAACATCAAAAAAACCAACCGAACATACCTGAGAAACCGAAATGAAGAACTGGCCCGTTACACAGCATCACCAACTTTCCATTGTTTTCTTTTTTTTTTCTCTCTCGCAAACCCCCTGCCGATCGCTGCCCTAGAGACCTCACATCACGCTGTCGCCATCCAGCTTCGGCGATCCCAGTCGCTGATCGCATCCTCGTCCTAACCTGCAGCCACCAGCATTTGCTACCGCAAACCCAGCCGTGTAGCTTTTCCTCGCGATCCCGTTCCGAGCTCCATCACCCTATCGTAACGTTTGCCCGAGCGAACCACACGTCTGCCTTTGCTTCGCAGCAGCTTCCCCAGCAGCTGCACTTTGCCTTCTCCCTTTACGCATCGCCAAGCCGAGCCTCTTCACTCAGCGCTAGCACCCTGTCGCGATCGCGCCCGCTGCCGCACACGTTGGATCACCTCACAGCTTCGCCGAGAACCTTTGGCCAAGAGTCCTTGCTGAGGCTGCCTTACCGAGCTTGTCCTTTGCCGAAAGCTTGGCTGACTAAGCTACCTTGTGTTTGGTTTAGGGTAATTTCTTCCCCGAGCCTTGCATGTTTGGTTGTCTGGTTCCGTTTAGCTGCTAGTTGTTAATTATTGTTTGTAATTTATTACTTGTTAGGTTGTTGGATCTACAGCTCAAGGAGCATTTTCTGTTGTTGTATTTCTGCTTGTTTCCAGGTAAGGATTCCTTGCCGGGATTGTGTGGACCCTGCAGGACTTCTCTGATTGCATTCCTGTTTACTGTTTACTTTTACTTGCATGTTAGTGGATGGATTTCTTTGCTGATCTGTTCTGCTAGCATGTTTGACGCTTATTTTCACATGTTAGTGCCAATCTAGGTTTATTCTTCCAACATGCTTGATTTCTTGTTTAAGCTCATAGTACCATGCTAGGGTTATTTGTTGTGAAGCATGTTTGTTTGTTAGGAAACAGGGTTGTGTAATCTTAAATAGAACTGTTAGGTTATCATCATCCAGAGGTTGAGAGTGGACCAACGTATGTGTCCCCATCGGTCAGGCTGTGAGGACAGATTCCTTACCCCCGGAAGTCGGGTGTGGAGTAGCTATCACACCGGTATAAGCCTAGTCTATAGCCTGCTAGAGCGGAACCCTGCCAAAGGTATAAGCCTGCCTTGGCCGGTTCTTAGCTTCAGGCGTCGGTGGTATTCAAGCTGCTACAATTGAGTGCCGAGGGCCTCGCACTATTGTAGATTAGTGACACCGCTTTTGAGTCTTTAGGCATGAGTACCTAGACTGGCGTAGTATGTCCCTAGGCCCCTACATTTACGCAGTTTGCAGCAGCATGCGGTGTGTGTACACATGCGTTAGGCACAGGGCAGAGAACTCCCTCGGGCTAATGTTCGTGAGTACACACTTTCCTTTCCGAGTTTAGAGCCAAACTTCGGGTACTCTCTCGGATGTCCCAAGACCAGTTTAGAGAGTTGGTCAGGACCAGCTGTTGGGCGGTCACTTGGCCGAGGGTATGAGACCTTCGAGGATATCTATTTTGGGATCAGCTTTTGAATTGATCATTTGGCCGAGGGTAAGAGACCTTCGAGGATATCTATTGGGATCAGTTTTTAAGCTAATCATTAGGCCAGAAGTAAAAGACTTTCGATGACTCAGGATATATTGACAACTCATTTCGGAGATTCTGTGTGGGTAACTGTTGCTTGTTTACTTAGATGCTAGATGATGCGTTGTTTTGTACTGTACCCCGGTTGGGGATTCTTACTGAGTGCCTTTGTACTCACCCTTATTTTCTGTGGTTTTCGACCAGGGAACTTGGGACAGCATTAGGACGGCTAGAGGAGGAGCTGTATGATCATGGGAGCTGCCGGCACTCTGCTTTATGTTTTGTTATTGATTTAATTCAGCATATAGTTTTTCACGGAGTCCATAGGATTTGCATATGGAACCTGATGTTGTATTTGAATGTTTTATATTTTGCTATTTCAAATTATCCTCTAGCCAGGGTTGTTTTTTAATGTTTGAACAAGGAATAAATTCTTTAAACGTTTATAAACAGCTTCCTTGGAGTTTAAAATGGATGTTTTTATGCAAACCAGAATGCTAGGTGATTCTTAATGATCTTTTATGAATGCATGCTGAGTAAGGACCAGGTTTAGGACATTTTTGGGTCAGGTCCTTGCACTAATCCTTCTCTCTTTCGAGATAAAGCGAAAAGCAAACATGAATAGATGATCTCGAAACATGTTATAACTTAAAATGCCTATTATGTCTTAGTTCAGCATCCCCCTCTTATCCAAGATACATGCGTCACACACTCTACCCTCAACCCTCACCTAAATGTGTTTAGCACTTGATCATAATTCTAAAACCCAAAATAGAAGATGCGAATGGTGATAACATTGAATGGCAGAACTCAGAACAACGACTAAAACAGTCCATAAACAGTAATGCAATGGAACAGTAAAGATTCAAGGAGAACTGCGACAAACGAAGTAAGAAACGCAAACAACAAAATGAAGTAGTAAAGGAAACTTCAGAAATGCTATAACGAGCCAAGAGAAGCTATGAACAAGCTTTCTCAGCTGATCAAAACGTCTAACTAGAACGATTTCAAAGCAAGAACAAAACTACAGAACACTACCAAAAATGGAGAATAGAATGTTCTAAAACAGGAAGAAAAGAAAATGAAGAAGGTAAATGCTGCAAACACTGATTCTTCACGTCAAGTCTGGCAGCTTTCCAATCCTAAAAAATTCTAGAAAAGTTGCACACACTAATTCATCCCCAAAAAAGGCCTTATATACTGCCATCTTCCTCTAAGATCAAGGGCTGGGATTCTAGGGCAAAAGGTGCCTTGCTTTCCACTCCCAAACCGACTAGGTCTGACACCGCCTGCCACACTGTCGGGTGCCCAAAAATTTCAGCTTTTGCAGGAACTTCTTTGGCAAATCTTGAATGCTGCAGCATCGGCTAGCTATCAAATGACTCATCCTTACTTCCTTCAATTTCTTCTGACTTAAGCATAATGTTGATGCTTCAAACATTTCCAAACCTGCAGCGATAGAACAGATACTTAGCGAGAATGGAATTTCTTGCAATGCTATCGGGAATGCATCAAACATTGATCTTTTTAGCCTACAATTCTAACTTTCTCCTAATTTCCAAATCCTTGTCTCTTTCTAACATGTATCGCAATTTTATTATAATTCTCTACCTTAAGGTGATTCTAAGCATGCAAGTGTGATGAAAAAAATGCTTAATTTCTTAAATAACGCACCCTAAAATAGGACTAAATAATTCTCTATGTGAGAGTTATCAAAGCTTAGTGGGGATGGCAGAGCCCGAAAAGAAAAACTTCTTGTAGGAACAAGGATTTTCCAATGCTACGTTGAGCCAAGAAATCCAAGACACCATCACGCAGAGAGGATGAGACAACTTCTACAGACCAAGCATAGATCCTAACCCTAGTTGGGTACAAGAATTCTATAGCAATGGAATCGGGGATGACCATTGCTACACAACAGTAGTAGGGAAGAAGATTTACTGGAATGCTGAAGCTTGGAACAACCTGTTCGGATTCCAAGGGTATGTTGAGGCCCAATATGATCGGTTAGTCTGAGCTCCAACAACTAAGGAGTTGAAGGCCTGTCTTCAATTGGTGGCCATGCTAAACACACATGGGTAAAGAACAAACTGTTTTGGTGATTCAACCTCAATTGGAAGGGACACCACTAGAACAACTTTGTTAAGACCAGCATCATGCCAACAACTCACGATACAACCTTGTCGCAGATGCGAATGCTGTTAATTTATGGTATCTGTGCAGGGCTAGCAATTGATATTGGGCACATCATTGAGGATAAAAATCAGAAGAGAGATGGGGAACACGCACAAGAAGTTATTCTTTCCGCACTCCATCACAGCGTTATGCCACAACCAAGGGCTGCAATGTGAGCCAAGAGATTACACATTAAAGGTCAAAGGAGTTTTCCAGATGGCCATAAACAAGCACAAAATCCAAGAGCCAACCATCAGGGACATGGCAATGCAGCTCAAAACAACGAGGACTAGGAAGGACCTGATCGCAACGGTACCAATACAGCCTAGGAAGAAGGCGAATGAGCAAGCAGCTCCACAATTGCAGCAAGGATCCCCTTCCGTAGTTGATCCAATCATAAATACTCTAGCTCCACTGCCAAGCGTGAACATGGAAGATGAGCTTGAAATTGAGACTGCCTCACCGCTAAAGAAAAGGAAGAAAGGGGAAGGCTAAGCAGCCAATCAAGGACCATTAAAACTATGTTCTGACCTTATTATCAACAATGAAAAGGGAGAACAACCAGCAAGACACCATCACACAGAGAGGATGAGACAACTTCTGTAGACCAAGCATAGATGCTAACCCTAGTTGGGTACAAGAATTCTATAGCAATGGAATCGGGGATGACCATTGCTACACAACAGTAGTAGGGAAGAAGATTTGCTGGAATGCTGAAGCTTGGAACAACCTGTTCAGATTCCAAAGGTATGTTAAGGCCCAATATGATCGATTAGTCTGAACTCCAACAACTAAGGAGTTGAAGGCCTGTTTTCAATTGGTGGCCATGCTAAACACACAATGGGTAAAGAACAAATGGTTTCAGCGATTCGACCTCAATTGGAAGGGACACCACTAGAACAACTTTGTTAAGACTAGCATCATGCCAACAACTCACGATACAACCTTGTCGCAGACGCGAATGCTGTTAATTTATGCTATCTGTGCAGGGCTCACAATTGATATTGGGCACGTCATTGAGGATAAAAATCAGAAGAGAGATGGGGAGCACGCACAAGAAGTTATTCTTTCCGCACTCCATCAAAGTGCTATACCACAACCAAGGGCTGCAATGTGAGCCAAGGGATTACACATTAAAGGATAAAGGAGTTTTCCAGATGGCACCGCCAAGCGTGAACATGGAAGATGAGCTTGAAATTGAGACCGCCCCACCGCTAAAGAAAAGGAAGAAAGGGGAAAGGGAAGCAGCAAATCAAGGACCTTTAGAACAATTTTCTGACCTGGTTATCAACACAGAAAAGGGAGAACAACTGGCAGAATCCACTGCACAACCTGTAGCTAAGCAGCAACAATGTTTCTGCTTACAATAAGATCGCGTTTGGAGTGCTAATATAATTTTATAGTAATTAACATAGAGAAAGCTTAAAGCTAAGTATGACTCAGATTTGCTTATGTGCAAGTATACGCGGTTAAAACTGCAACAAGTAATAAGTATGTATTTTATCGATCCCACAGAGATTGATGTCTAGGAATAATACCGTTAAAATGAGAGTTATGCTGAAAAGTAAATAAATGGGGTGTAAAAGTGTGTTTGATTTTGGTTTTGAATGCGAAATTAAGAAGATGCAAATGCTTGACAGAAATATATATGTATGTAAGGAGTAAAGATAAATCGACAGTTATAGAAGATGTTAAGAATGTGGGACTAGTTATCAAGTTTCTCGCTTCCCTCAACTAAAAAGTGCTTCCGCACTTAGTGATTTATGAGAGGACAGCTTCAGTCGTGAACTCCATAGTAAAACGGGGCAACGCGAGCAATACTGAGGTTATTCCAAACTCCCTAAATGATGCAAAGACTTGCATTCAACCTACAGTAGCATACTGGATATCCATGTGGTTCCTCTTTCTGACTCACCACAAGTCATATGCGTGGTTAGCAAAGCGATGCATATACATATAAATAAACAACACAGCAGTGTAAAACTCTTTAACCTACATTCCTAAACATGATTCTATTCGTGAGAGTTCATTCAAGACTCTTATAACGCAACATAATAATGAACACGCAGTAAGAAGTTTAAACCAGCAGATTTTATTATGACTACTAAATGTTTATCACTATACTACTCTTACAAAAAACAGTAAAATAGAATTGGCACAGTTATGAAGTGTGCAGTCCTCTTGTCATCGGCTCCTACAGGCACCACCAGTTGCTTCTCGCATGAATCAGACTCTAACCCCTTGACTTAGCTCATTTTCATTTGTATCGGCTTCTGGCCATCCGACCATCCCACAAAACTTTGGCTTTCTTCTTGCAATGTATAAAGTTGATTTATTTGGTCGACAAGCTTAGGTGAGCTGGAAAATCTTCATTAATGCAAGATCTCTTGATTTCCACTAGAATTTATTTGATTGACACCATTTTAATTGCTTTATTGATTCTATGTTTATTTCCATGTTGGTGTGATTCTCGAGTGCGACAGCCTTGTGAACACATGATTCTTCTATGTGCATCGATGTTTGCATTATTTTGTTCCTTCAGCATCCGTATTTTTCATTTCCTGCATTTAATAGCTTTTTAGCGCGAAATTGTATAATATTTGTATCTAATTCGTATATTGCGTTGATGATGCTATTTTCTGGCCTTGTGCTGATTTCTACATTTTTATTCGCAAAATGATCCTAATAGCTCGAAAAACTTCTTGATCCCTTAATAAAATTCTCAATAAATCAGCCTAAATAATGACCTATTTGAGAGATATCAAACCCCCAAACTTGAATCATTGCTTGTCCCAAGCAATGTGTAGCTTAGTTATTAGCATTCTGATTAACTGAATCAACATTTTTCTTTTTTTTTTCTTTAAGTTAAGTTATAGTATGTCTTATCGCCTTTCCTAATCCTAGTATAAACTTCTCTTCCTAAAGGACTTCGAACTTTCCCAAAGAGTCAGGTTCGCATCCAAAATCTTCCCTATTTTGACTGGTAGATCGTTCCTCTTCGTAATTATTACCTTTTTCTAAATTCATCATATTTAACTATTTCCTAAAGCTATGGTTGGCCTACATACTTTGTCGAGATTTAAATCTCTTGTTCTCTTTTCGAATTATGCTCCTATCATAATTCCGTAGTTCTTAAAATGACTTGCTTGAGCACAAAACAAATCATCTAAGCAAAGGAATAAAGCTTTGCTTAAGTGATAATGGAGCATTACGAGATTACCTATGGCTTATTGGCTCATTTTGACAAAATGCGTAAACATCTCTCTTTTTTTTTAAACCATCTGCAGGCTTGCCCTTACCCCCAAACTTAAAATCTTCACTATTCCCAATGAAGGTGAGACAGTTCCCTTAAACTTATTCATTTCCATAATTAAATACTCTATTTCAAGCTCTAGGTTTTCCTTGCAAAATTTTGGATTTTTCTGCCATGCATGATAAGGATTATTCTAGCGCTAGGTTTGAATCTAGGGGAACTTAAGAATTCTACTGAGAAAAGTAAGTTCTTACTAGATCTTGGATTCGCAATAATAATACTAGCGCTACACTTTTAAGAAAAGAAAATTTCTAATTACTATTAATAAAAGGGAAATTAAAGTTGCATCCTAAATGTCATGAATGATATGCATGCTATACTGAAATTAAGAATTGAAATCTACATCCTATCATGATATGCATGTTACGAAAACACAAATGCGACTAACTAAAATGCGTGTGGGAAAGGAAATATAGCGTTAAAATAAATAAAGAGAGCGGGACTTCCATCTAGGTATTCGCATTACCGCTGCACTCTCCTTGCTCCGATTTGAGATTTGGTTTGGAAATTCTAGTCATTCGAAGTATTCTTTGATCGCCATGGATGCCTTTACTATTATCTTGTTTCTCTTACTCGCATATTCCCAAAAGTCTGGCGAGTTAATGAATAATGCTTTGAATTGCTCAACTAAGTTATCCTTATTTAAAAACACTTCGAATTTCTTCCCTTTATCTTTCCACCTCAAGTTTATAGCTTCTTCAACATGGTTTGTGTGTACCTTCAAAATTCGATCCGTGATTTGTGGCTGAACACCTTGTTCCAAGCACATTTTAGTGACAATGTGTGGGTAAAAACATCTTCGTGCGTTTGGCCAAGGCCTAACGCTGAAGTTGTCCTTCTACTATCTTGCCTATATTCACCGACATTCCAATTGTGATCGCATAAAGCAGTAGTGCTTGCTCCCTGCTAGCTATCTTTGCATTGGTTGATGGAATAATTGCATTCTTGATGAATTTGATCTAGTCCAGCAATTCAGGTTTAACACCGTCCATTGGAAACGACCATTGATTCTTCCATTTTGCCCCTTCCGATCCAATCATTTCTACACACATTTGTAACTGCTTCTTAGTTGGCTTCTTAAGAAGCTTTTGACACTCCGACCCAATGTTGTCTGGGAGCCAGAAAATTTGTTTAAGGTTGTGGATCTACAATCTATCTCATGTCCTTTAACTTTGGAGAAAAATTTATTTTCCCTGTTCAGATTAACGTAAAACTAACGGACCCAATCTGGTCTTGCGTCCTCAGTGGGGATTGCCAAGGTAACCCAGCCTAACGCACCTATTTTAGTAAGTACTGGATGTGGAATACATCCCACAGGCCATCCCTGATCTTGCCAGAATCTCCTCCTTGCCAGCGAAGCAGTAAGGTTAACACCAAGGGCTTCGCCATGTGCAATGTAGTATCGTCTACTGCCTTGCCTTTACTGACTGCCATGCTTCTTGTGGCCATTGATTCTGACGGTTCACTACGGAGTATTGTTACCTTGAGGAATACTGCTGGGATGTGGTGATCGAGTTTCTCACAAGGTTTATATAGAGTTTTCAGCGATTTAAAAAATCCTTGTGCAAGGAAGGAGATAAACATAAAAGGAAAATTTTAAATTCTGCTGCCTTATTTTCAAAATCAAGCCAATTCCTTCCTAAACTACTAATTTGAAAATGTAAGGAAATAAAGAAAATTTTTAAATATGGAAAAACTGTTTATTATAATAAAATGCAATAAAAATGTTGTGCAAATTTAGAAATATCGAGTTTTTAAATTTCAGGAATGCTGCTGTGTAGAACTTGGGTGGAATCCTTACGCTAAACTCCTCTCGATGTATGTTGTTCCTGCTTGGGCTACTTATATATTTTAGGGGCGATGCCATCTTTGATAGCCTTCTCTTGCCTTTGTTCATCATACACCTTGATGCATGAATGCCCTACCTTTGTCAAGGTTGATAGGGTTTGATACGTCTTATTGCACCTCAGTTGAATTGTTTGCGTGCTGCTTTCTCGGTTGATCAATTCAAAATGTGATTGTGCATACTGTAGCCTAAAAATGTTGGACACTATTGCTAGTGGTCCTTTGTTCTGTTGTAGTTTTGTTGTTTAACCCCTTTCCCAACTGGAAAAAGTTAGAAACTTCGTGCTTAGTGTTGCAGGCTTATTACTCACAATTCTGATTGATTGAGAATTTTTATCCTCGCTTTGGCTTTCATCACTGGAAACTTGCTCAGTACCAATATTGAAACTTGCCACTTCTTTCTTCTCAATAGATTCATTAATTTTAGCTTCGAGAATGGCCAGGGTGGTGAACCTTGCCCAAGCTTCCTCCAGTTGCTGCAATCCCATCCTACGTTCTTCTTCGTTCATAACAAATTCCTCAATTTTAGCTTTAGGAATGGCCGGGGTGGCGAACCTTGCCTAAGCTTCTTCCTGTTGCTGCAATCGCATCTGTTGCTCTTCTTCGCTCACAACAACTTCCTCAATTTCAGTATTAGGAATGGCCGGGGTGGCGAACCTTGCCCAAGCTTCTTCCTATTGCTGCAATCGCATCTGTTGCCCTTCTTCTTCCGCTGCTGCACGTCTAAGAGCTTTGGTTTCTTCATCTTCTTTTAGCCTGAAATCTTCCCACGAGAGTTCACCAAAAAGTTCCATTGATAAAGCCTCATTAAGCACTTCGGCCCACAAATATGTATCTTCTGCTGATGCATTGCTGACAGCTTTTCGTTGGGTTACTTTCTTAGTTCTACATGTTGGTTTCTGGGGTGAGAAAATGATGTCATTTTCTCTCTACTATTTTTTTCGTTCCAACTATATTTCTTCTTCTTGAGTCGTGTCCTTCAGAGATTGCTCATGATGATACATTGAATGTCCAGGTTCATGACGACTACATTTCTCTGTATGCTTCATACTATTGTGATCCCCTTGCGGACTGGTTTGTCCTTGGAAATTTTTGTTATGATCTCCCCTAATATTTGTTTGAGTCTCCCAGTTATGATGTGTCATCTTGAAATCTGTGTGTTGTTCCTCCGCATAGCCTGAATGCTGATATAATTGTGGTTACGGTGGTTGTACATTGTTGCTCCAATAATGATTTGCAAAGTGATTGTATGCCATCTATTTTGATTGTTGCTTGTGGTAATGTATTGAGACTCTTTCCCCGTTGGTTGACGTGTGCCTTCGATCTCTATTCCCCTGAAATACAAGTTCAACCTTTTATCAATTAAAACTACTCTCGTCCTAATAATATTAATCCTAAATAAATCAATCCCCGGTAACAATATAAAAAACTTGATTCTGCTTGCAATAAGATTGCGTTCCAAGTGGTAATATAATTTTACAGTAATTAACTCAGAGAAAACTTAAAGCTAAGTATGACTCGGAATTGCTTACGCCCAAGTATACGCGGTCGAAACTTGAGCAAGTAATAAATATGTATTTTATCGATCCCACAGAGATTGATGTCTAGGAATAATACCGTTAAAACGAGAGTTATGCTGAAAAGTAAATAAATGAGGTGTAAAAGTGTGTTTGATTTTGGTTTTCAATGCGGAATTAAAAAGATGAAAATGCTTGACAGAAATAAATATAAATGCAAGGAGTAAAGATAAATCAACAGTTATAGAAGATGTTAAGAATGCAGGACTAGTTATCGAGTTTTTTGCTTCCCTCAACTAAGAAGTGCTTCCGCACTTAGTGATTTATGAGAGGACAACTTCCGCCGTGAACTCCATAGTAAAATGGGGCAACGTGAGCAATACTGAGGTTATTCCTAACTCCCTAAATGATGCAAAGACTTGCATTCAACCTACAGTAGCATACTGGATATCCATGTAGTTCCTCTTTCTGACTCACCACAAGTCATATGCGTGGTTAGCAAAGCTACCCATATACATATAAATAAACAACGCAGCAATGTAAAACTCTTTAACCTACATTCCTAAACATGATTCTATTCGTGAGAGTTCATTCAAGACTCTTATAACGCAGCATAACAATGAACACGCAGTAAGAAGTTAAACCAGCAGATTTTATTATGACTAGTAAATGTTTATCACTATACTACTCCTACGAAAAACAGTAAAATGGAATTGACACGGTTGTGAAGTGTGCAGTCCCCTTGTCATCGACTTCTATAGGCACCACCAGTTGCTTTTCGCATGAATCGGACTCTAACCCCTTGATTTATCTTATTTTCATTTGTATCAGCTTCTGGCAATCACACTAGCTCACCAAACTTCGGCTTTCTTCTTGCAATTTATTATTGATTTACTTGGTCGACAAGCCTAGGTGAGCTAGAAAATTTTCATTAATGCAAGATCTCTTGATTTTCGCTAGTATTTATTTGATTGACACCACTTTAATTGCTTGATTGATTCTCTGTTTATTTCCATGTTGGTGTGATTCTCGAGTGCGATCGCCTTGTGAACATGTGATTCTTCTATGTGCGTCGCATTGTTTCGTTCCTCCAGCATCAGTGTTTCGCATTTCCTGCATTTAATAGCTTTTTAACGCCAAATTGTATGATATTTGTATCTAATTTGCATATTGCGCTAATGATGCTATTTTCTGGTCTTGTGCTGATTTCTACATTTTATTCGTAAAATGATCCTAATTACTTGAAAAACTTCCTGATCCCTTAATAAAATTCTCAATAAATCATCCTAAATAATGACCTATTTGAGAGCTATCAAACACCTACCTCAAGTAGCATTGGATCAACCCTTGACAACCAGTCCAGTAAGTACAAGGCCTCCACAGTAAGTATCAGAAGAAGAAAGGCAGAGAGTCCCACCGACAACCAAAAATGCTGGCCCATCTGCACAAAGTATCCCTGAAGCAACACGGGACAATGTAACATAAGAACTCGTTACTTTGATAGACGAGGCTCACTGCAGGAATGAGGAGTTTCAGAGTCACAGCTACATTTCATGCGACAAAGCCGTATAACTTGGACATATATGCAAAAGAGGGATCGGAACATTTGAATAGAGATCTAAAGAAGAAACCTGTAATTTCGACTCCTAACTTTTCCAATAGAAGTGCTCAGAGAATGGATGACTCTAGAAGAATCAGAAGATCCGCGCGTCGAAGGCGCTGATTCGGCAAACTAAATAAAGTCTCTGTCTACAACTTGGTAACACGAGATTAATTTTAATTTTTACATCTTTGAGCCACATAAATTAGAACTTCCTTGTTGATTATTAATATACATGAGTTAGCACCACATACTGCATACTATTGTCTATCTAGTAGCTGCAATTCATAGGTTATTGATTTCCCAACTAAGTGAAACATAGGGAGATTAGCGGTACTAAGAGAGCGAGTTTACTAGGATAGTGATAGCATTAGCAATAGCGGATGCTATAAGTAGGAAGAGAGAATGAATGTTCTAAGGAATAAATCTGAAAACCCAAAGCAAGGAAGTCAAATCTGAGATTCAAATAAGTTTGGGGGAACTAAGCCTCACCTTCATTGAGGATAATGAAGCCTTTAAGTTTGGGGGTGAGGGCAGTGATAACTCTTAAGAATTGAAAGTTAAAGTAGATAACAAAGAATATATTTTTATAAGAATTTGCTAATATTTAATTAAATTAATATTGAATTTCACCCCATCATACTAAAAGTTATACTTAAGAAAAACATCCTTTAGTTTTTTATTATGATGCATTTTAGAGGTTGCCATGGCAAAATATGCTTGAGTGTATGCATAATGATAAGTGTTAAAATGAATTGATATTTGATAGTTTTTCTATAGAATTCCTGATTGAGCAAAGCAAAATTCACACACAAAAAAGCCTCCAAGCGAAGGTGCAAGCTAAACGAACGTATAAGGCAAGCATTCCACACCGCGGCGTAACATGAAGAATCACCAAGGATATCGCTTAGGCAAAATTGATTCTAGTGAAAGAACATGCTCGGGAAGTTAGCGAAATCAAGGATGCTTTGACTCAACCGATGATACGGATCGTGGAGTAGAAATGTTAGAACACGGTAGCTTTTGGCTGAGTGGCAATCATAGAGCAGGATTTAAACAATATCAGGATCGTAGAGCAGACCTTGTCGCTTGGAGCTGGAGTATAAATAATTGCCCTTCTTCTTCATTTAAGGGGTCGCCCACTGGGGTCGTCCGCCGTCGTAGCTTTCAATTTCTGATCAATATTTCCTAATTTTAGTCGTAGTTTAGTTGCTTTCCTCATTTTCAGTTGCTTAGTAGTTTAGCTTTAGCATAGTCATAGTTTAGCCGGAGTTGTAGAGTTTTTTCGGAGCCAATCAGCGTTGCTGTTTTACGATTCCGACCAGGCTTCTTCTTCACCTTGTTCCTCATTTATTGCTTTGTTATTTTCGATTTAGCAAGTAGTTTGTAGCAAACGTTGTTAATTGGTGTTTTTAATGAAGATGAATTATTATTTTTATATTGCCTTGAATCTATTTCGTGTTATGAGTAGCTAAGTTATTCATTGGAGGGAAATAGGCAAGTAGGAGTCATTTCGCCTACGCGAAGCCTTAGCGAAGTTTCAAACTATTATGCATGCTATGTTAACGTTAAATACATACTGTCTGATCCACTATGTGTATGTCTTTATTTCACGTCGAGAGAAAGGAATTGTAACGGCCCAGTTTTCCTTTCTGGTTCTCCAGGTACGTTCGGTTGCTTTTTCTGTTGTTCGGTTGGGCCGTTAGGGCAGCTTGGACCTCTAGGGGCATTTTGGTAATCTTGCCTTCAAGGGTAGTCTCGTAATTTTCCAGGGTTTCGGGGTTGTTCTGTTAATTGGTGAGTTTGGGTTTTCACTTCGGTTTCAGGTTTCCAGGGTTGGTGTAGCTTTCTAAGAGGTTTGGAGCCTTGGTTTGTTTAAAAGAAAAATTAAGGAAAAATACTTGTTAAAAACTCGTTCGCTAGGACTCGAGCCGAAACCTAGGGGAGGACACGTGTCGCGATCTCCTCCCTTCCTTCCCATTCTTGCCGAGACCTAAAGGGGAGCCGTACATCTCTTTTTCTTTTCTTCCTCTCATTCGAAAACCCTCACCATTCTTGTCATTTTGCTTTCCATTCTCGTTTTCTCTCTTTTCGCCCAAGCCCCTCGTCGCCGAGAGCTGCACGTCAGCCTTCACCAAGCAGCCGAGGGCCTTGCCACAATCTCGTCTAGCAGCCGCATAGCCGTTTGTCTCATCGCGAATTGCCAAGCTCTCGCCGTCTCGCTCATCTGTTCCCCCAGCACTCGCCCTTCGCATTGTAGACTGCCAGCAGCCCGATCGTGCATTCACCTCCGATTGCCTTCACTCCCAGCTGCAAGCAGCAGTGCCCACGCCCAGCCCGTTCGCGCCCGATCGCCCGAACGCTCCCAGCCGCGACCGTTCACCCCAGTAGCTTCGCCAGCGCCTCACAATCGCCTTCGCCACGCCCCAGCCGTCCGTGCCTCACTCGATCGCCCGCTCGTCGCACGCACGCCCAGCCTCTCAGATGCTCTCTCTCGCTGCGCAATAGCCTTTGCTCGCCGTTCGCGCGTCTACCCCGATCACAGCCGCACTCATCCGAACCTTGCCATGCAGCCTGTCGAGCCATCTTATTGCCTGCTGCACGCCAGCCTTGTCGAGAGCCAGCTGCCGAGCCACCTAGTGTTAGGTTTTGGAAATGTAAAGACCCGACCTAAAAATGGTCCTAAACCTGGTCCTTACTCAGCATGCATGCATAAAAGATAGATAAAACAAC
>JBBMKA010077297.1:1957-14861 GCA_037833695.1 Sechiopsis laciniata | reverse complement strand
TTATAGATATTTTCTAAAAAAATCTAATTATTTAAAAGTATTGTCCAAAAAAAATTAAAAAAATGTAAAAAAAAAAAATTTTAAAAAATTCCCGCGGGGAACCCGATCCCCGAAAAAAAAATGGAGATTTTCCCGGGGACGGAGATTAAATTAGGGGGCGGGGACGGGGCCGGGGAACCCATTCCCCGGCCCCGTGGACAACTCTATCTCCAACGTTTATTGATAGATCAGCCACTGTTTAGAAAAACACGAACTGTTTTTGTTAAAGAATTAATACGAAAATAAACTAAAATTTTAAAACTCAAATAGATAAAATATTGATAAATGCTAGGATACATTTAGATTTATTGCTGAAGTTCAGAAAGTTGAAGTAATTTGAGCATTGCACCTCTTATCCTAATAATAAGAGTTTTTTATTCTAAAAATAAATAAATAAATAAGTTTTTTTTTTTTTTTTTTTGCCAATAAGCGCATATCTAATGATATGAAATATAAAATACAATGACACTTCTCAAAATCTTAGACTCGGTTTAATGACTATTTTATTTTTATTTTTTTTTTATTTTTGAAATTTAAGCCTACAACAACTATTTTATTATATGTTTTTTTTCTTATTTGGATGTCTACATCTTACTTGAGCTTTTAAAAATTAAACTAAAATTTAAAAATAAAAAAATAGCTTCCAAAAACTTATTCTGATTTTTAAAATTTGATTAATTTTCATCTACTTTTACAAAGAAAATTAGAAATCATCCTAGAAAATTTGAGTGAAACTAAGTTTAAATTTCAAAAAGTGAATTATCTCTATCATATTTCTGTTCTCAGCGAAAATAACATTGGCGAACTTTAAATTTAAATTCTTGTAGCTTTGTCGATTATACATGCCACCTTATTATTTTTATTTTTCTTTGAAAAATATTTTCGAACAAGTGATTCATCTATTTGAATCATGTCACCTAGAAATATATATATATATATATATATATATTTAAAATTATAATCAAACAAGAGACATGGTCCATTTATATTAGGTTAATTATCAAAACCAAAAGAAGTAGAGCTCTTTGTTGTATTTAAAAACAAAAAAAAAAAGTAGAACTCCGATGACATTTTGTATATATGACCAAATACAGGTTCAATTCTCAAGCCCCAATTATTATTAAATAAAAAAATATTATCAAACCAACACAACACAACTATTTAACATTATAATAGATTTTTTTTTTTTGTCTACTTATGCTCGACCTTTAACTTTGCTACATATTTAAATCCAAATTAATGAAATGCATTCAAATGGCAAATAGGGCAAGTGTTAATCTAAAATATTGAAAAGGGCAAACAAATCCCCTTTGATAATCTTATGGTAACCAAAGCATACACTCAAGCAATTTGAAAATCACAAATGAATTGGGACAAAAAAAAACCTTATCTTTTTTATGAGGATGAGATGGAAATCTAAGAGCCTTTTGATATTGGATAAAGACAAGAGTCTGGTTTTTGGGATTGGCTCATTCTCTTTGTACAAACTCATTAAATTACCCTCTCATGCACCTTGTCAGACTTTATCTTCTCTTCCTTCACATTATGCTCATTTTTTTTGTTTATTTTTATTTTAAAAAAATATTTAAAACAAATATCTCCCGATTTTCAAAATGGAGGAGAGAGAAGTGGTTTTTTTTTTCTTCGTTTTTTTTCAATTGAACTACATAACCGTTGGTTTATATGCTTTTAAATTTTCATAGTATATAAAGAAAGAGTTGGTGGTGCGTTAATTTCATTGGTTGATATATATCTAGTTCAACACCACAAAATCGTTGGTAGAAACTTAGAGTTTTCAAAATATGTTACTTTTAAAGTTTAAGATTTGAAATCCATGAATGAATTCATTGAAATTAAATCTCTTATTTACTCCTAATCCAAGTTAAGGATAGCGCCGTTTGATAACCATTTTATTTTTTATTTTTTATTTATGAAATTTAAGTTTACAACAACTATCTTATCATATGTTTTTTCTTACTTGGATATCTATATCTTATCTATATTTTTAGAAACCAAACCAAAATTTAGAAACAAAAAAAAAGTAGATTCTAAAACTTTTTTTTTTTTTTTTTGAAATGTGGTTAGCACTCACATCCTATTTGTAGAAAATAATTCGCAATCTAATACAAATTCCAGATTTAAGCTATCAAAATCAGATTGCAAATGGTAAAAATCAAAGACAAATAAGGAAGGAATGGAGAAGAGATAGCACATTGGATATAAAGTGGTTCAGACTAGTCTACTACATTGTTCATGTTGAGATATGCCTTGAACGCCTGCGATTAAAAATCGGGGGTCTCGCTGCGTGAATGCGTCTGCATTCGCTTAGCGCATTCCGCGCGCAAATGCATCTCGCATTGCTACAATGCATTTTGCATGTGTTTATGTATCCGCATTCTGTAATAGGGTTTAATGAGAGTGCATATATAAACTCAAATTAAACTCTAGCCGTTTATAACATTCATTTTGTAATTCTGTCCTCTGTAATTCGCCCCTCTCAATACAACTGTTCTCCTTCTCTGCCTACTGCTGGTACAATTTGTTGCATTTGAAGGAGAGTTCAAGTTAAGGTGGAGATTTGTTGAGATATGCCTTGAACACACGACCGTTGGTTTATATGCTTTTAAATTTTCAATGCATATAAAAAAAGGGATGGTGGCGCGTTGATTTCATTGTTTGGTATATATCCAGTTCAACACCACAAAATCGTTGATAGAAACTTGGAGTTTTAAAAGTATGTTCCTTTAAAGGTTTAAGATTTGAAATCCATGAATGAATTCATTGAAATTAAATCTCTTATTTACTCCTAATCCAAGCTTAGGATACCCCCGTTTGATAATTTTTTATTTATGAAATTTAAGTTTACAATAACTATCTTACCATATGTTATTTTTTTACTTGGATATCTACTTCTTATCTATATTTTTAGAAACCAAACCAAACCAAAATTTAGAAGAAAAAAAAAGAAGTAGATTCTAAAAGTTTTTTTTTTTTTTGTTTTTGAAATGTGGATAGCACTCACATCCTATTTGTAGAAAATAATCCCCAATCTAATACAAATTCCAGATCTAAGCTATCAAAATCAGATTACAAATAGTGAAAATCAAAGACAAATAAAGAAGGAATGGAGAAGAGATAGCACACCGGATGTAAAGTAGTTCAGGCTAGTTTACTCCACTGTTCATGTTGAGATATGCCTTGAACGCATTAATGTCTTGCAATTAGTAGTCGGGGGTCTCACTGCGTGAATGCGTCTGTATTCGCTTAGCGCATCCCGAGCGCAAACGCATCTCGCATTGTAGTGCATTGCTGCAATGCGTTCTGCATGTGTTTACGCATCCGCATTATGTAATAGGGTTTAATGAGAGTGCATATATAAACTCAAATTAAACTCTTGCGGTTTAAGATATTCATTCTGTAATTTTGTACTATGTAATTCGCCTATGTCAATACAATTGTTCTCCCTCTCTGCCTGTGGACTAGTTAACACAACGTTAATGAACCACGTAAATTCTATGTTGTTTCTTCTTCTCTCTCGTGTTTTCTTTATCTTCGATTGATTGTCCTTTCATAACAGTTCAGAATGTAAGATGATCAATTTTGATCATTCTCACTCGTAATTGCCACTGATGAAATCAGTAGCTCTTAATTTGGTGGCTAGGGTTTTTCACTCTCAAATGTAGAAGAAGCCTCAAGGTACTTTATATACTAGCACAATAATAGACACCTCACAAAAGGTTAGTTACCTAAACCTCACACTTAAGCCAAGTTCACTTAAACTTATCATATGAGTTAAAATGATGTGTAATTCAAATTAACACTATTTTAAGTAAAGATGGATCTATTGTATAAAAGATGGAATACATGGTAAGAAATTTAAGTAAAAATAAGCTTAATTTTTTTTAGAAAAATCAAATAGTTATGGGCTAAATTATTTGCTTCATTTTCAAAATTGTTTATTGAAAAACTGTTTACGTAACAAGAAAATGTTATTCTAAAACTACTGAGTTTATTATCACATGTATTTACTATAGTTTTTTTTTTTTTAGAGCCACGTATTTACTATAGTATTTAGTAACCTTTGTTGTACTAAAAATGATTTATTGACTTGAAATTTAAATCCGATGACCTATATTCTACTAAAAAAAAAACGAAATAAAAATAATTTAAAAACTAAACAAAGTATGTTCTTTGATGATGATTTTTTTTAATTAAAAAAATATATGTGCTTACTTAATTCACACACACAATATATATATATAGTAATTTACTTCTAAAAATGTTTTAAAAAGTGGTAGGCAATTCTTTTCTTTTTTCTTTTTTTAAAAAAAAAAGGATTTCAAAATATTTCTTTTGGTAGGCCAGTCTTTCACAAGTGTTTTTTTTTCTTAAAAAAAAAGTGGAAACTAAGGCCTTGTTTAGTTTACGGGTTGCAATCCTGATTTCCGAGAATCCAATATCCTAATTAAATTCTCCGAAATTTGATTACGGTGATTGGTTTGTTGGATTGATATTCCAAAATAGAAGGCCAATAAAATATTTAAAATAATGTTATATTTTTATTATAGTCTATTTTGATTTTGAATTATCAATTTTTTTTATATATATAAAAAAGATGATCCCATATTTTTAAATAATTTTAAATTGTTTAATTAAATAAAAAAATATTTGATACCTTGAGAATATTGAAAACAAAAGAATTATGTAATAACATTTTTTATATAAATATGGATCATATAAAAGAAATAATATAAAAAAAGATTAGTTTATCATTATTTATTTTCTAACAATTTTTTTTTTCAAATCATATAAAAGAAGGTGTGTTTAAAAAAAAAAATTTATTTTCACATTTTAAAATCACTTTCGTATTTTTATTTAAATTATAAATATAAATAAAATATATACCTGATAAATTAGAAGATAAACATAAAAAGAAGAAAAAACTAATTAACTTTAAATCGATTTTTTAAAAATAAATAGATAAACATAATATGTTTTTTTTTTTTTTTTGGAACTAGGGTTTATTTGATTGGTTTCATTATTTATGAAAGTTTTTTGGAATTTCGACGAAATATGCACTCTATTTTTATTTCATACGGGAGAGGAAGAAATGCGAGAAAGAAAGTTTTTAAACTCCTGAATTTCAATCCCCCGAATTCGCATTGTTCAATACCCGGAATCAAATCTCACACTTTTTACATTTACCAAACAAAGGTTTCCAAACCCCCGATTTTAAACGGCAAACCAAACAAAGCCTAAATAGTCTTCAAAGAGGACATTTTTTTTTAAAATAAATGTTTTTTAATTAAGTTTTGATATTTGGGTCTGAGTTAAAGTAATATTTTAAGAAAAGTGAAATAAGCTTGGCTAATTTTTTAATTTTTCCCGAAGTGTTATTTATTTATTTATTATTATTATTTAATTCAATTATGTTTAAGATGGAGGTTTTTTTTTTTGAGAATTAAGATGGAGATTTTAGGGTTTAGGATTTACTACTATATTATATATCATTATAAATATGCCGACCACTAATGTTTCAGTATATTTTTCATTTGATCTCTAAATTTTAAAAAGTAACATGTTTTTTTCTAAAAACAAAACAAGTAACATTTTTATCATTAAATTTAGAGCTCACTTTTTATTTAGTCTCTTTTGGTATATTATAAATCTTAAATTTATAATTATTATATTGTCAAATCTTAAATTTTCTTTAGCTTTATATTCATTGATATAAAGGACCCAAAGTGAATGTAAAATCTTGAAATTTATGGTTCAAAAAAAATAATAAATAATTAGAGTGGAGGATTCAAATCTATAATTATAATTTTTTTTTTTTTTGTTTGGAAATCATAACTATAACCTTTTATTGAAACTTATGATTAAATGAAAACTAAATATAAATTTTAAGAGTAAAATATAACATTTAAATTTTAAAAACTAATTTTCTTCAAAAAAAAATAAAAAATAAAAACTAAATATAAACTATACTAGACAAATTCGAGATAAAAATGTAATATCTAAAAATAAGAGATCAAATAAAAATTATGCTAAAAAGTAGGGATAAAATAGATATTTGTCCCTATAAAGCTTCAAAATTCAATTCAAAATTTGTAGCATCTCTGAAGAGTAGAATTCAAAGCCAAATAAACGTTTAGACTTCAAAAAAAAAATAATAATGGTAAGCACATTTAATCTTTTAAAGATACATAGATATAAATAAAATGTTTTTTTTTTTTTTTTTTTTTGTAATAGATATAAATAAAATGTTAAATTATCTTTGTGGTTCTTACCCTTTTCAATACTTCACTTCTTAAAAAAAAGAAAAAAAAAAAAAAAAATTGAAATTGAGGAAGTGGGACTATAAATCCTAGAAACACGATTAATATTTCACATTATTTGTGTTTAGAAAAAAAAAAAATTCAAATCAACCATAATGTCACGACCTTATTATTATTTTATGTTTATTAAAAAGAGGGGAGTACTTTTTTCCTATAAAAATATCTTTACAGAATTTATATGCAATTTTTATTAGGAAAAATGGAAATTTCCCTAGTATAAGTAAAAATGATTAATAGTGAAAAGAAAGTTCCAAAAGCTCTTTCTTTTTCAATCAAAGATTTGCAGCTTGGAAGGATAATATGGGCTTATCTTATGTTGGCCTTTCTTTATCTTGCAAATTGAAACCCATTCCCTTTTGAAATTATATAAATAATATTTCATTAAAAAATTAATATAAATGAATATTGCCTCATCTAATTGACTGTCAAAACTATGGGCAAAAGCATGGGAATCCATTTATTGGATATTTCATTTTTGGGTTCCTAGCTTTTGATCATTTGAATGACCATAGAGTTAAAAAAATTCTACAAGCTTCTCACTAAATGATCAGATAATAAAACAATAGAGATGAATACTTTTTCAGCTTTCAAAGTCCCACAAATGATTTCCTTTTATTCTTTTAATTGTTTGAATGAAAAAAAGTCTCTCAATTTCATGATTTAGAAAAATGAAATTCAATTTATGATTGAATTATAAATATGCGTAATTTTAAAGAAAAAGAAAAATATTACGATTCGTATTTTAGATACGACCCTTTAGGTATGATTTATAATTGCTTCCCTAAGCTAGTGAGTTTATTTACATTTTCAACTATAATAAAACTATTCAGAATGGCTCTTTTGTAATTAACCAAGTCTCTCGTGTTAATTAGTGTTTCACAAATTTTGGGGTCAGTTTGTAGTTTAGAAAAGTTAATTTGTTAATGTTGTCTCACTCATAGTACGAAAAGAGAAAAAGAGAGAGTAAACAGAAGAAGTCGTCCCATAGAGAAGCCCTTCTTTCCTATCGTTGGCCCATCACCAATAGGCCGCTTTCGCGCCGCGTTCTTCTCTACTCACCAGGCCTTCGCAGCATGCAACACCCTGAGCCGCGCACCCTCCCTTCACTTAGACTACAACGATCACGTGGCCTTTCCCCTATCATGTTGCGCCTCCTTAGTGGCACCCCGCTTGCATCCACCTTACACACGCAAATCGTTTTCCCTTATCGCTCAGACGTGCTATTCCTCGTGTGTGACTGCGAAATTGTTCGTCGATTCTGGCTAGCGGCTGCGCTCTGTCCACCTACATAGCGTCGTGCACCAGGCGATGCTTCTATGTCCGTGTGCATGAGCCACCGCTCACCAGTCGTACCCACACGCCCTCGAGTCGTGTTATAGAGGCTCTGCCCGCTGTCCTAATTTATACTAAAAAAATCTATTAACACGTTGCTTGTTACACAAATCCAGTTGATCGATCAACAAGATAAAACATGCCTACGTGTCCCAACATGTGAATGAACAATAATGTAAAGTTGTATTAAGTGTTTGTTACTAAATTTTAGCATTCACTAATAAGAGGTTATAACTAAAAGAAGTTGAAACAAACCTTACTAAATACATAGTTTAAAAAATATAATTAAATAAAATTTAAAATTAATTATAAATTTATGCATATTCCAAAATAAATTTGAACAAAAACACAATTTTAAAATATGTATCTTGTCTTTCTTATGACAATTTGATCAAGTAACTGATCAACAACCCAATTCGAGACAACCAAGAAATTTGAAAACAAATTTTTTTTCAACCTTTAGTCGAGTCAAGTAAATTATATATCAAAGATTGTAGTTCATTTGTACAAAGCTATATAACTTCATGTTTAATTACACAAACTAAATTTCTCACAAATTCTATGCGAATATATATTTATTATTGGTTTAAAAATTTCGACCAATAAAAAAATGCTACCTCATTTATAACTTAAGGATGACATTTAATAAAATTTTGGGTCATTCATTTATTTAGAATTTATGTTTCAATTAAACTAGGTCGAAGTAAGTCCAATAACTAAACCCATAAAGTCCAATGCGCAAATTTTAAAGCCCAATTTCGAAGGCGCATGAAGCCGGGATCACAATTTCATGAGAATTTTATAAATAGAGAACACTCTCTCATTTACAAAGATTACGGATCTCATTTTTATATTTTATGAATATCTTTGATAAACGATCTCCAACTGATTCTAACAAAAAAAAGCAATCTCCAAAGTATTCAAATTTTAACTTCTACCCAAAATAAAAAAGAAAAAAGAATCCCAATAATTAAGATTGAAAATTTGATAGGTTACATGTTTAAAATAATAATAATAATAATAATAATAATAAGTTATATGTTCATAATTACATATTTAGAAATTAGTATCCTATAATTTTACTATATGTCACAATTATAAAACAAAATGTTAATAAATGGACCCACAAATAGATATTAAAAACAATCGAATAGGTCGGTGGCTTGATTGATTATCTAGTTTGGTGTTAATCTATTTCCATTCCACTGTCACGGTTTCGATCACCAAATCGGTATTTGTGATCCCCTCACTAAAAAAAACATAAAATATCATTTTGATTCACGGATTATGAATTATATTTTATTTTAATCTCTAAATTTTTAAAAATTCAATTCTAATTATTGAACTTTGACATTTATCTTAATTTAATATTTAAACTTTCAAAAATTCAATTTTAGCCACTATAATTTAAAAATAACTTAACATTGATCTTTATAATAAATTTAAAGTTAATATTAATTAAAATTAGTTCTTAATAATTTTAACCAACAAAAGGTAAAATGTGAAAATATTTCTAAAGGATATTTTTTTAAAGAAAAATAAATAATATTTTTTTTCTTCTAAGCACCAATTTAGAATTTAGACCAAAATAAAACAAATGACCTAAAATAAATAAAGCTTGAAACGCATAATTATCTCTAAATTGTGTGCCCAACCACAAGGGGAAAAAAAAGAAAAAGAAAAAAAAGAAAGTCCTTCGTTCTCGTAAAACCTCTGAAAGTTGTAACCCTAACTGAACCTTACTTCATCTTCTTCAATGGCTACCAACACAACAACTACAGCAAATGGCGTCACTGATCCCAACGCCCTCAATTCCGCTCTACCTGTTGCAGAACTGGAATCCGGTGGCGCCGATTCCGACCTCGATCCCTCCAACCAAGACTACTTATCGGCTCCGGCCTCTGACGACAAGTGGCCCGGATGGCCCGGCGACTGCGTCTTCCGCCTCATTGTACCGGTCATTAAGGTCGGCAGCATTATCGGGCGCAAGGGCGATCTTATCAGGAAGACGTGCGAGGAAACTAGGGCGAGAATTCGTGTTCTCGAAGGTGCTGTCGGCACTCCTGATCGCGTTGTGAGTGTTTTTTCTTTCTATCGGCTGAGAATTTTCTGGCAGCTGATTATTTTGAATAAGCAATGGCAGCATTTTCTCGAAGTTCCTTCTTTTCTTTCAATTTTATAAAGTGGTAATGCGTGCTTGGTTTATTTGGAATATGCATATAATTCTTTAGGAGTGCCCAAAAGATTTTGAATAGTTTCAGGGTATGTTTGGGGGAAGGGGAATGGTAATTATTAAGGGGGGAATGAGAATTATGAGGAGAATAGGGAGGAAAATGATTATGGGGAGAATGATTATTTGTATTTAGGGTGAAGAGAATGATTATGGAGAGAATTATTATTTGTGTTTTATTTGTGTTTGGGACGAATGGAATGATTTTGGGAAAAATAAAATAATAAGTATGATGAGAGTGAAAAATAGTAATGTAATGTATAAAAAGTTGTTGTGAGAGAGACCAAAAAGTAGTTAGGAGTAGAATGAAAAAGATGATTTTTGGAAAACGTGATTATGGGGGGAATGACTCCCTGTAGCCCAAACACTGGAAATCATCTCCATTCTCATGCTCCCCCTTATTCTTGGTGGCCAAACACACCCTCAATGATGAATTGTAATATATAGGTGGTATAACTTTTTCGTTTAGGAGGTGGTTGCATTTACCCTTGAATTTTTAAGGCTACACTTTCATTTGCAAGATCTTTTGGGTGCATTCTTGTACAGTTCTTTTTAAGTATTAGACTTTTTGAAACTTCTTCATTCAGTTTTAATGCTTAATGTTTACTTTAGGTGCTAATTTCAGGAAAAGAAGAGCCTGAGGAACCCCTTTCCCCTGCAATGGATGCAGTTATAAGAATCTTCAAACGCGTTTCTGGATTTTCTGAGAATGAAGATGAGGCTAAAGCTTCTTTCTGTTCAATTCGGCTACTGATGGCATCAACTCAAGCAATCAATCTAATTGGAAAACAGGGTTTGTCAATCAAATCTATACAGGATAGTACAGGAGCTTCTGTGAGAGTATTATCAGGAGGTAATGCTTTGATTTGTTTTATTTCACTTTTAGGCTATTATACTGATTGATTTTGGACCTAGCTATTTTCAAAGATCATGAAATCTACCAGACGTCTAAATTGTGAAGCCATCAGAAAGGCTGTTATTGAGGGAAGAAAGACTTTAAGCTCCCTCTACAAAACCTCACTTTAATGGAAGGATAATTGTAAAGAATAATAATGCCCTGCAATAGCCAAGAAAACCTACAGAAACCAACCAAAAAAAAAAAAGAAAGTGTTATGGAGCTTCCAATCTCTCCCACAAGTTTACTTGATACAATGCTTAATGACTGTACAAGGATAGTAAGCCTATTTATAGAACAGAAGTATAACAACCACAACTTACTTACTAACTCTCTCCTAACCTAATTAGTTAGAATTGGTAGAAGGGTTTTTCTATTCCTCCTCTTATGCACATGTCGTATAGGGGGTCTATCAGTCCTTGAAGAGTATTCTTGTTGAGGATGACAACCCTTAAGGAATCTCTACATTACTTTGATATTGCCCACTTTGGACATAAGCCCTCATGATTTTGTTTTTTGGTTTCACCCAGAAGGCCTCATACAAATGGAGATGGTTGTTCTCTCCTATATACATGATCTACCCCTTAGCTAACCAATGTGAGACTACATTGTTTTTTGTACTCCCAACCATCCTCCCCTTGAACAAAGTACCACATATGAGTTTCCCTCCATCAATAGTCATTTTTCGAATTTACTTGCATTATTTATACTCACAGAAACCTCTCTCCCCAAGGAAACCACTTCACATGGGCCTCTCTCCACTTGTCTCTCCTTAATTCCCCCTTTTACCCCTCTAGAAGATTACTGTATAATTGGGGTCTAACATAGTCTCTCGACTCCCCACCCTCACCCAAATCAAGTTTCTGCAACCATACGAGCCATTGACTCTTAGAATTCCAAGGACTTAGGATTTATATTCAGATAAAGTCTCCTAATATTTTAATGGTCTAATTTAAATAAAGGCATTGTCCAATTTATGTTCACATGGCTTGTCTTGACTCTTAACCTAGCCTGCGTTAGGGATATAATACCACTGAAAATCTACAATTGTTCAAAGGTATGGTGATTTGAGATGTACTTGCCTCAATCCCATAGGGGCAGCTTTGTTCTGGTGAATTTTATCATAATTCCTCATTACTTTACCATATTTGCTTCTAGAAAAAAGTTGAGTCTAGAAATATGATTTTGTGTGGTGGGAGTGCAACTGAGGTTCATAAAGTTTTTTGGGTTTTGGGGTTTTAGCATTGGGAAAATTTGATGTCTGCGGACCTTTTGTTTAATGAGACCTCACCTTTTCTTCTCAATAAAAGCTTGGTTTATTATAAAAACAGGAGACCACATTTCTAGCTATCTTTTCTTTTTGATGAATTATATGCAAAAGTGATAATGAGACTCTGTAAATCTTGTCATTTATTTTGCTATATCTTGGTGTTTACGTTGCAATTCTCAACCAAACCCTAAACTTTCACCTCTCCCTCCCCCTCTGACGCCATTCTTCACCGTCGCCGGAGAAGGAACTCGGCTAGAACATCCCGCTAGAGACGACACTGCCCTCTACCTCCTACATTGCTCACCCTCGCTTTGGAATCACTATGGTATCAAACACACTTTTCACTCCATATTCAAGGTCTTTCTCTCCTCCAACCTTTTCATCTTTCATCACCTGAAAATGTGTTCGAACCCGCCGGAAAAAGATGTTTCGTCGTCGGTGGTGTTAGACGGCGATCGGTTATCGTCGACGACGCTCATGCGAACTTGTTGGCGTTACTCAATAGCCGGCCTTCGTGGACCTCCTGTCGGAGTTTTTTGCAACAGCGGCTGTGGGTTTGTTGGAGAAGACGGCTTGCGTTAAAGAATATGGTAAAAATCTGACCTAATTTTGAATCGAACCAGTCCGGTTCCAGTGAACTGGACCGGCCCGGTTTTATTTTTATGTTTTATTTTTTAGGGTTGTCCTTGTCTGGGTTTGGGTTGGGTTTTGGGTAGGATTTCGGTTCGGGTCGTGGGTGGGGTTGGGGTTGGGCGGTCGCTTTTTTTTTTGGGGGGGGGGGGGGGGGGAGGGAGTTGTCA
>JBBMKA010077286.1:0-14861 GCA_037833695.1 Sechiopsis laciniata | reverse complement strand
TTATATTACAAATTAAGTACTTGATTGGACAGAATATTTGGATGAGGAGTTATTAGAAATGTTTGATTAGAAATGAAGAATTATTTTGAATAGTAAAATTGAATAATTATTTTGAGTAGTTACAAAAATTTGTTTGAATGTAGTTTTTTTAAAAATAGTTAGAAAATACTCATTTTAAATTCTCTACAAATATGGTAAACAAATAGCCCCTTTAAGAATTTGAAAACTTTGTTTTTATCCAATCAATTATTTAACCTGCATCATATGAGCAAAAATATAAAAGATTGTCTCATTTTTTTGGAAAGGGATACTGAGAAATTGTATTAAAAAAAAAGAGGAGAAGAAAAAGGAGGGGAGGGGAAGCAGAAAGAAAACATTAGAAGATGGGGAGGGAAGCTAAGTAAAAGCTTGCCAATTTAACATGATGGTAGAAATAGAGTAATTACTAAAAAAATTGGATCTAGAATTCCATTCAGCAGTACTTTGTAAAATATTATCCCAGATGCGATCAGCACTTAAGCTCGTGTATTTGTTGTTGAAGATTCTAGCATTTCTCTCCTTCCATATCCACCACAAGATGGCTCCTTTAAGGTTAATGATAAACTCAAGACGTTGAGAACCAACTTTGAAGCAAAAAGAATCAAATAAATAATGTTAAGGGGTAGAGAAATTTTCATAAGTTTGTAGATGTTGAGTAGGCAATTTCCTCCAAATGGAAGAAGCAAATGAGCAGAAAAAGAATAGATGGGTTAGAGTCTCGGCATTTTGACCACAAAGGCAACAATATGATGGCCGCCCAAATGTTTAGGAAGAGTGACAGTGTACCAATTGACCAAGTGAGAGCCTTCTTTGAACTTTAATCCCTTCCAAAGGAAGTCTCAAAAAATTTTCAATCTCTTTACACACTGAAGACGGGGCTCTGAATACAGATAACATATAACCAGGAAGATGCTCAAGAACGGCTTAAATCATGGTCAGTCTTCTTCCTTTAGACAAATAAGTATATTGCCATTTGTTGAGCTTGTGATGGATTTTAGAGACAGTGGTCTCCCAAAAGGAGATAGTACTTGGATTCCCACCAAGCGGCATACCAAGGTAGATAATTGGTAAGGAAACAAAATTATAGCCTCAAATCTTTGTGATCACGGGTTGCTTTTGCGAACAAATGTTAATTCTAGAGATGGAGGATTTCTTAACATTTATCCTGAGACTAGAAGCGAGCTCAAAATTGAAAAAAAAATCAATACTGAAAAAAATAGCAAATCTAGATTGCACCCAATTATTTTATTTTTTTAGTTTCAAAAAATGGGATAGATAGAGATTCAAATCCATGACCTCTTGGTCATTAGGTGTATACTGATACCGCCGAACTATTGCTATTGTTACTATTACAGGGACTTGTGGATGAAAAAAAGTTGGGGTCATTCAATCTTCCAAACTACATGCCATGTCCTTCAGAAGTGAAAGCTGAGATATTAAAGGAAGGAAGCTTCAACATTCAATGTGTTGAAATTTCAACAATTGACGAGAACATTTACACCACAGAAATCCCTAACTCATCATCAAAAGACAGTGCTAATTGTATAACAAAATTCATTAGATCCGTAATTGAACCACTTCTACTTCATCACTTTGGAGAAGCTCTTGATATCGAAGATCTATTCTGCAGATATCGAAAAATTGTTTATGATACAATCTTAACCAAAAAGAATGAGTACACCAACCTTACTGTCTCACTCACCAAAATAAATTGAACCAAATACATGGTATTAAAACCTGTTGGCTAAGGATTTTAATCTTTGAAATGTTATTTGGGTTTGTTTAGTTTTCTACCGGTACTTTCAAATGTCTAATTTTAAATTTTTGTACTTTCAATAAAGTTTCAAGTTACTAGTTTGAACACCTGAAGATAGTGAATTGAAAAGCTCTTTTTTTATTCTATGGTATGTTATTGTCTCTTGGTGTACTCAATCTTGGTAGAGTTAACCACCAAAGCTTTTTTTACACTAGTTTAATGTTGACTAATGAACTATAAAGAGTTTATTAGTTAATAATTTACTACTTCAAATGTTTTATAATTAAAATAAATAAAACAAACAAAAAAAAAAAACAAATGTTATGATCAATGTTGTTTTGAATACAAGTTATTACAAAAGGTTAAACCAACTCATCTATTATTATAATTGTCTAATTGTTACGACAAATATAGTTGGATTATCAATCATCTTCCTTAATGTTTGCATAAATAGTCCACAAACACCGTCTAATGTAAAACAAAAACTAAACATTTATTTTATTTACCATGAATGAGAGTAGAAGTGAGCAATTAAAGCTTTTATTTTGCTTTGATTATGTTAACAATGTCAATGAGTAAATTGTGAGACTTTTCCCAAATTTGGTAAATATTCCAAACAAAATCCACAATCTCTTGAACATTACGGTTAATATAGTAATATAGGCTAACATGAGCAGAATTCTAGGACATCTTGTACGATCTAGCAATCATGAGATTATAGGTTTGATTCCTCTTTTCCTAAATGTATTGATTCAAAATTAAAATTAAAAAAAATATCAGAATATAGAAAAAGGGAGGTTCTTACTTATTTACCTTCTCAATGGTCAAAATTTATGTAGTATATGTATATGTTAATTGCCATTAACTAGCCTTTGTCGATAAGGGTGTACATGGGTTGAGTTGGGTTGGGTTGAAAAAAGTTTTCAACCCAACTCAAATTTTCAGGTTGGTCATTTTCCAACCCAACCCAACCCTTAAATTTTCGAATTGGGTTGGGTTGAGTTATCAAGTCCAATAATAGATTATAAAAATATAAATATTTTTTATCAATCAAACATTTATACATAAACAAAATAGATAATTAAAACAACAAAAATAGATAATAATTATGGTACATATAGAAGATTTCAACTATAGAACATAAAAAAATAGATAATTAAAACAAAAAAATAGATGACATAATTCGACTTTCATAAAATAAATATATAATTAAAACCAATAAAAATATATTGCATAATTTAACTATATATTTTATTATGATATATATAAAGACTTGAAAAAATATTAAAAAATATAGTAAAATAGAAAATATAACAATAATAATTAAATAAAACAAATATATGCATATATAATTATGTCTTACATTAAAAAAAATCATAATAATCAATTAAATAATCAATTCAGGTTGATCGAGTTAGGTTAATTTTATATCAACTCTTGACCCAACCCAACCCATAAATATTTCATGATTTTAAACTCAACCCAACCCGTCAAATTAGATTGGGTTGGTTTGGATTATTGAGGTTTCAAATTGTTTGAACACCCCTATTTGTCGATTATTTCAAAAAAAAAATCTCTACCAATGGTTTTTTTTTTTTAATTTCTTTTAATTGTAGAAAACTGTTGAACTTTTATAGTGTAATAATATCTTGCTTCTTTTTTATTAGTTGCCATTTTAGATGGTTAAACTAAAAAGAAGGTTTTACCTGTTTTTTTTTTGTTTGTTTGGAGACGAGTTTTATTGATAGAAGACAATGAAGGAAGCAAGCTACGTGAACGAACGAATTTGTTCTTCCTAACACTGAATAGTTCCAACCATAAGCTGAGTGATGTTCAGCCCTATAAATCTCAGGAAGAAACTCGTATTGGAGAAACTCTTATGCGCGATCTTCTCAACGCTCGGCATCCAACGAAGCTTCTTCATTCGACAACCAATTCTTGCATCGACGCCTCTTTCATGTTCTAATCTCCAACCAAAACAACCACAATCGGCGACGACAACCGACCCGAGAGGGTGAAAGTTCCCGTTGACCAGTGGCGGACCGGTGGGTTTGAAGGAGAGATTGAACTTTTTTACAACACTGAGGGGTGTTTGTTTGGCATGTTTAAGGATGATTTAATTTACTAACTTCTCCTCGAAAATCTACATTCAAACGAGTTTTTACTAACGTCTTCTCATTTTTACTTTTAAAAATAACTCCTTATTTCTAACCATTCATTTCTAATAATTCATTTATAACAATTCAATCATTTCGAATCCCTCATTTATGATCATTCATTTCAAATCAATCAAAATAAGTCATTTTTAACCACTTATTTGTAATCATTCATTTTTTTATTACTCAAAATAACTACTGATTTTAAATCTACATTCAAATAAGGTTTTGACTCTAACTCATCTACACAAAAATTATATCCAAACGAATTTTTTGGTACAATTATCAATTTTTAACTACTCAAAATAACTTCTCAATATAATTCTTCAAATTAAATTCTTCTTAAATATGGTAAACCAACACCTTGAGGTTCGCCCTAGGGCTTTGTACAGAGAAGAAAAAAACTATTTGAATATCTAATTATTTTGATTTTCTTTTTTAATTATTTGGGTTACGGAGAAAGTAGTTATTCTAAACTTTCTCAACGTAAGGGGTAATTTGTTAGAATGGTTTTTTTAATTTATTGTTAAAATAGGTTTCTTCTCAAACTATTTGTTAAAATGGGTCTATTTTTTGGTCCTCTAGTAATGGTGTCTTTCCCAAAGAGCCACCACAATATTTTTTTTATTTATTTTTGGTCCTCATCTATTTGTTCATACCACATCATTTCCATTCCTTATTATTTGGTTGGCAATACTCTTCCTTATTCTTTGATCTAATGGAGCTTGGTAATTACTCAATTCTTCACAACCAATCTATCTAAAAAATAAACAAATCACAATCATCATTCATGAGATAGTGTCAATCAAAGATCACTTGGCAAGATTAAACAAATTTGTTGATAAAATCTCTACCAACTGTTTTTTTCGATTTCTTTTAATTTTAGGAAAATGTTGAGCTTTTTTAGTTTAATATTGTCTTGCTTTTTTCACAGTTGCTATTTTAGATGGTCAAACTAAAAAGCACAAGGTTTTACAACACAATTCCACAATTTCCCAGCTCATCATCAAAAGGCAGTGCTTATTATATTGCAAAAATTGAGATCCCTAATTAAACCATTTCTAGTTCATCACTTTGAAGAAGCCCTTGATATCAAAGATCTATTCAACAGGTATAGAAGACTTGTTTATGATCAAATCTTAACCCAGAAGATAGAGAAGATAGAGTACATCAACCTTACTGCCTCCCTCACCCAAATAAATTTAACCAAATATATGGTATTAAAACCTGTTGGGTTGAGGATTTGAATTTTTAGAATGTATCAGAAAGTTACTCTTTTGTGTTCAGCCTATAAAATATATATTTATAATTATGTTAAAAAGTCTTTTGGGTTTGTTAAATTTTTATCCTAATACTTTTAGATGTCTAATTTTAATTTTTGTACTTTAAACAAAGCTTTAAATTACCCTAGAAGTTAATTTTTAAGGGATTTGGTTCAATAATAATTATACATTTACTAAAATACCAAAATTTTACTTTAGAAGCCACATACAGAGCAGTTTGTAATGGAATTCCGCATGAATTGAGGAGGTATGAAACAGGAATTCCGCATGTCGAAAGGATGGTTTATTGGGAAGCACTGAGAAGGATTTGAAGCTAAATAAGGCGCCGGGATCAAACCCTCGATTGGGGACTGTAATTCTCCTACTAAAACTTAAGATTTTGATTCCTAAAATTCGTAACATTTTGAGTGAGTAGTCACTCTAAATCTGCCATGGATTGTTGCACAAAAACAGAACCCTAAACTTAATGGAACGAAAGAAAAGAAACTATTTAGCAGATTACTAATCTTTTCTCATATGTAGCGAGCAATGAATATGTTTACCTTATGAGATTCTTTGTTTAATCCCAAAACCCTCTGGTTTCTTCAACATAATCGCATTCTTCAAAGCCGATTTGATCTACAATGTCATCGCTTTCCTCATCGCCCCGATCTCCACTCTCCTCTCTCTAATCCAGTTGACAGGTGGAATCCGCGGTCTGGAAGTCCCCGTTGACCGGTGGCGGACCGGTGGCGGCGGTGGGTTGGAGGGGAGAAATTGAAGTTTTGAGTACACTGAAGCTCGGCCTAGGGCTTTGTTCAAACAGGATTACGGAAGTGTGGGTGGAGATGAAAAATAACAATTTGGATTTTTTTTTTGGCCTCGATGATAATTATTTTGTTTTTTAATTTTTAGTTGTAGTTTTTTGTTTTAAAAAATAACATTCATATATCTTTGATATAAGTTTTTTACTCTTTTTTTTAAAAAAATAATAATAATAACAACTAAAATAGCCATAATTGTCAAAAATAATAATAAGAAGAAGAAGAATAATAAGAATAAGATGAACATGTGCTTGTGCTTTTTTCTTAAAAATTCAAAACATATAATTAATTTTTGTTAAATGACATATTGATTTCAATCTATGATGATACACACCTATGTAAGATTTTATTTTTTTTATTTTTGACATACAAATATTTTAGGATACGGAAATATGTTGTGCACAAGATTACCCGAACAATCACAAATATTATAATATAATTTATTGTTGGTAAGCAATTCAATTGACTACTTGATCTCAACTATATACTAATTTTCAATAAACAAAATATTTTTGAAGGTAATAAAAAGAATGTTGGAAATTTTAGAGTTAGATTTTAATATTTAATCTAGTTTAAAATTGGTTAAAATACATCGAATGAGTCAGTGGCGAAATGGTTTGTTTCAATATTTGGTTGTAAATCAGTTTAACACCATGGTCACAGATTTGATTCTGAGAATCGATATTTGACTCTCATTTATTTGAGAGCAGTGATACTTTATATGAACTACCTTTAAATATGATGTTTGTGTAACAATTAATTTGATCGATTATTGTTCGGCCCAACCTCTATTTGGCAGATTAAACTTGAGGCCAAGATTAGGAAAATGGCATTAGAGGATGAGGAACGGATATAAGAATCTTCCCCTAAGCTTTACATGTTCACAACCTGTTTGCTTGCGAGGGTGTTGAGAGAATTAGATTAGGATTATTTCTTTATTGTAAGATTGTATTAGATTATTTATGTTTGATGTTCATTTATATTTTCCCTAATGTGTAAGTCCATTGAGCCTCTAAGTTGGACAAGGCTTTACTATTTAATATTTAATATCTCTAGAATTGTGTTTAGGGGTGTACAAATGACCCGACAACCCGAAAAACCCGACTTAGATAAATTTTTGGGCTGGGTTGGGTTAGGAAATTGTAGAACCGGTCGGTTCGGTTCGGTTCGGTTCGCAGGTTTATGAAATTGATTGTCGGTTCAACCCGAACCGAACTGAAGTAATAATGTATTTCGTATCTTTGAAATCATAATTAAAGAATGGTGCAGTGGACGGCGATTGGACAGTCAACTCTTTGAAATAGGTTTGATTCCTAATGGTGGCACATTTAATTTTGGCAAGGTGATAAAAGTAGGGTTTTCTCATATTTATAATATATATCTATAAACTCATCTTCTCCGATCTTCAGCCGTTTTTCACCTCTTCTTTCCTTTCTTGATAAATTTCTCTCACAAACCTGTAACTTTTCTTCATTTTTGTTTTTTGTTTTCATTGATCCAGTTTATTCTCTCCTTATTTCTCTGTCTCCTTTTTAAAAAACTTTCATCTTTTTATTCTTCTCTTTGTTCATAACTAAACATTATTGTAGAGCTCACACTGGTATAACTTTTTTTTCTTTTTTACCTTCGAACACTCCAACAAGCAGCCTCTATCAATAGTCAGTATATGATACTTTTTGAACCGAGTACCCGACCCAAACCAACCCGAAAATATAGGGTTGAGTTGGATTGGGTATTTTCTCTAGCTGGTTTGGGTTGGGTTGGGTTGGGTATTTTTTCTAGCTGGTTTGGGTTGGGTTGGAAAAGTGGTCAACCCGAATTTTCGGGTTGGTTCAGAAATACCCCTCAACCCGACCCAACCCAACCCGTGTACACCCTTAGTTGTGTTGTGATGGGTGTGACAGGTGTGCCTCCGCCTCTATTTTCTATAATGAAATTCTTTCATATTATTATTGGTTAAAATATTATTTTAATGAAAGTTTCTTTCATTCTAATTATTGTACTATCCAATTTCTTTATCCATTTAAATTGATATCTATAATAAGTTTAAAAATTTTAAGTTTATAAATTTAACGTAAAATAAAATTTTTAAAAAAATTTAAATGTAACGTGACATAAAAAATTGTCGTAAATAAAAGATTTGTCAAATTAAAATTATAATAGACATGTTGTAGGAATTTTTTTTTTTTTTTTTTAAATGTAGTAAAATGATAGAAAAAAGCATAAACTTTAACATTTTTTCTTTATTTTATTAAAATGATTAACACTATTGAATCAATTTCTATTTAATATAGGAACCATTTTTTTTTTTAATAACTTTTTATTAAGTGCAAAGTTCATAATTTTAGGTATATAAAGGATAGAAAAGTATTGACATTAAATTTTATTTTATCTAATAACTTTATAAAAATTATTAATCAAACAACATTTAATAATGCACACATGTGGATATTAAGAATGATTTCCAAAGGAAAAGTTATTTTGAATGATTAAAAATGAATTATTATTTTGAAGTAGTTAGTGACAATAATGTGCACATATAAATCTTATAACATTTATCAAATTATCATTTTTATGTATAAATTTATTAGAAAGTAGGTAAATTTTGCACATATTTTTTCATTAGATTCCAGAAGAATGGCATCTCTCGATTTATAAAACTGAGTATATATATATTAAAAATAAATAAATAAAAACATCGTTGTAATAAGATATGCACTATTTTTTTCACTAGATTCCAAAATAATATCATGTGATAGCTACACCTGATAAATGGAAAAGCTAGAGAATAATGCAGGTGAGAAATGAATAATAGGAAATTATCCAATATCCACCTACCTCTTTTGTCTAATATTCAGATAATAGATTAAATAATAAAAATAGGAAAACAAAGTAATTAACTTTTAAAAATACAAAGTACAAAATAAAATAAACATAAATGTTACCTAATACATTATAAATAATTTTTTTGATTACGATCTATTAAGATAAAAGATTTGAATCTCTAACTTTTATCTTTAATAATAAATTGTACTAAAAAAATATAAATCCTTTATGTATAATAAGCAATATTTTATTTCTAGATCCCAAAAATATGCCATATTTCTGAATATACCTCTATAGCTACAGCTAATGAATTGAAAATAAAAGGTTTGAAAAATGTCACAGCCAGTTGAGTTCCAAAACAACTACATGCACTTTTTTTCTTATAAATACCAATGCATTAAACATGTAATAATCACAAACCAAAGACACAAAATTAGAAACAATGTGGCATATGAAAGGAGGAAAGGGAGACACTAGTTATGCTTCCAATTCCTTGCTTCCGGTAATATTTCCGAGTTCAATTATTAATTTTTAGTTTCTAAACTTTGAAATTTGTGTCTACTACTTTATCACGAACGTTCAAAAGTTTCTTGATCGTAACATGTTTTTATGAGTTGGAACAGCAAAAGGCAATATCGATGACATGGCCAATTGCGAAGGAAGCCATTGTCGATTTTTTCGGCAGCAGTAGCAGCTTTCCATCGACAACTTTAACGATAGCGGACTTGGGCTGTTCTTCGGGACCAAACGCTCTCATGTTTGTCTCCAACCTAATCAAACAAGTAGAAGACATTCGCCAAGATCAGTTTGTTGACAGAAAAAAACCTTTGGAGTATCAAATTTTGTTGAACGACCTCCATGGGAATGACTTTAATAGCATATTTACATGTTTGCCAAGTTTCATGGAAAATTTGCAGTCCCAAGTTGCTGGAGATTGTGTTGGTCCATGTTTCTTCAATGGTGTGCCGGGTTCTTTCTATGGCAGGCTCTTTCCCTCCCAAAGTTTGCATTTTGTTTATTCTTCTTATAGTCTTCATTGGCTCTCTCAGGTGATTTTTGCACAGCACCTAGTGTTTGATTCCTGAGAATCACACGTTAGAAAGATGAGGAGATCTTATATTCTTAAAAATTTCAATTCGGTAATTGGTTGACAAAAGTTTATCTCATAAGTCGTAACAAATTTACTTTGAGAGGAATATCTCACATACCTTATAAAGATTTTAAGGCTTTCCTTCACATTTTCAATATGGGATCCTCAAAATACATGTCCTTTTAAGATGGTGCCTATTTGGTTTCATCAACTTTGAATTGGATTCCAATTTCTTTTTTGTTGCATCAAATATTCATTTGCGCTTTATAAACTCTGATTCATATTCAATAGTTAGATAACATGAGATTTCATCTATCTTGTGAGGTTGCCTATCTAGTAAGCATTTCCAATAGTAAATCTTCAACAAGATGCATGAGATATCTCATATTGAATGTGAAGTATCCTTTTGAACGGGCAGATTGAGAATCTCATAATTAACGTCTATTTTTTTCATAGTTAATTAATTTTGAAATAGAACATCATAGTCATCTAATATTGAACTCTGGTTTCATTGTATCATTTTATCATACAACACTTATTGTATGAAATTTGAATGCAGGTTCCAAAAGGGATTGATGAGAGCAATAAAGGGAATGTTTTCATAGGCATCACAACTCCAAAGAGTGTATGTGAAGCTTATTATAAGCAATTCAAAGATGATTTTTCAATGTTCTTGAAGTGTCGTGCACAAGAAGTAATATCTGAAGGACGTATGGTTCTAACTATGATAGGAAGAACAACTGAAGATCCCTGTACTGAAATGTACTGTTACATGTGGGGGGCTTTGACTTTAGCTCTGAATAATTGGCTGCTGAGGTAAAAAAAATAAAAAAAATTAAATTAAATTACATAAAGTTAAAACTAATTTTGGAGTGTTATAATTTAATCCTATAATTAGGTAAAAACACATAAATAGTTTTTGTTGTTAATAGTTAATGACAGATTAAGTACTTTTACATTATAGCTATTCATATATCTGTGAGGTGTTTTTTAGTATTTACTTGCCGAGATGGATTAATTAGTTGATTGGATACAAACTTGAATTTGAAATTGACCATTTATTCAACTTTTTAAGAATTTGAAAACTCGATTTTTATCCAGTCAACTATTTAACCTATATCATAAACAAAAATAAAAAAGATAGTCTCATTTACATATGAATTCATACTCAAATCAATACTATAGGAAAAACAAGCCCAATCTAGATTACACCCCAAGTCTTGCGATCATTTTTCTTCGCTTTCACAATTATATATTTTTTTTAGTTTCAAAAAATAAGATAAAGAGATTTAAATCTATGACCTTTTAGTCATTAGGTGTATACTGACACCGCTAAATTACTGCTCTTGTTGGCTTTACTCTCACGATTACAGGGACTTGTGGAAGAAAAAATGGTGGAGTCATTCAATATTCCAAACTACATGCCATGTCCTTCAGAAGTGAAAGCTGAGATCTCGAAGGAAGGAAGTTTCAGCATTCAATGTCTTGAAGTTTCAAGAATTGATTGGAACTTTTACACCACAGAACTCCTGGATCATCATCAAATGACAGTGCTTATTATATTGCAAAAATGATTAGATCCGTAATCGAACCATTTCTAGTTCATCACTTTGGAGAATCCCTCGATATCGAAGATCTATTCTGCAGATATAGAAAAATTGTTTATGATAAAATCTCCACTCAGAAGAATGAGTATATCAACCTTACTGTCTCCCTCACCAGAATAAATTGAACTAAATAGATGGTATTAAAACCTGTTGGGTGAGGATTTGAATTTCAGAAATGTAAGAGAAAGCACTTTTCTTATTCATTGGTGGGTTCTTGTTTCTCGACGGTCTTCATCTTGGTAAAGTTAACCTCCAAAGCTTTTTTAATGTCAATTAGTATAGTGTTACTAATTGTTTCACATATCCTTTTAAGACCCTTTATTTTTCTCTTTTAGTTGGTTTTGGTTCGAGCTGTGGATCAGGATCAAAGTTTTATTTGAGATTTGTTTCTCTAATTTGATTTTTCTTTTATGGAAGAATTGTTGTAAGGTTTGGCTTTAGACATTTCTAAAAATTTATGATGGTATCAGAGTCATGCCTTTTATCATGGTATCAGAGCTCTCCAAATTAGAGATGGTGATTGTGTAAACCCGTAGTGTGTGTTGTCAATATGAGTTATTTAACGATTCATGAAATTCATGCGATTTGTGTGGTGCAATAATGTATCCTATTTACGGTACATTGTGGTGCAAAACTCTCGGTGAAGGCTTAGCAAAATAGAGCCAAATTTGGAGGAAGAAAATTTTAAAGAGGCCAAAGAAGTGGATGATGATGGCGGACATCGTAAAGATGGTGCATGAAGAAGCTCCGACGATAAGGTTTTAGACCAATTTTAGGCAGCTTGTCTCGGCAGTCGTGCACACGTGTGTTAGGCTTTCATCCTTAATAATCAGGAAAAGATAGCAGGGCAAGGTAGCTCAAGCCTCGAGCAGTGTAGTGAAAAGAAAAGGAACAAATCATGTGAAGATACGGATCGAAAGGTTGAGATATGAGGTCTGAACCAATTCTAAAACTGGTTTGCGAATCGAATTGATGGCCCACTAGAATGTGAACAAAATTGTTAGTCCGCTAAGACTGATATGGGTTGGTTTGAATTGATTTTTCATGACTCGTCCCATGAATCACTGTTCCTAGGGGTGTACAAAAACCCGATAATCCAAAAACTTCGCTAACCCAACCCAAACTATAAGGGTTGGGTTGGCTTGGGTTAGACAAATTTTTAGGTTGAGTTAGTAATGTGACAAGGCTATGGTATATATTTGCTAATGATTAATTCTAAAGGAGAGACTTAGGTCCTACGCTTTCGAATCGCATTTTACGCAAGTATATGCAGTCACGCATGCCGCAAGTGATAAATATTTATTTATCGTCCTCCACAGGGAATTGTTAATTAATAGAACTAATTTAAGAGTTAAAAGCATAGAGAAATGCTTGTTCTATTGGTTGATGGTTTGGTTCGTAAGTGTAGTAAATTTAGTTAAAACGGCTAGTGAAAGAGTGAAAAGTGTTTAGTTTATAGATCAAGATAAATATTAGTAAGAAGTTCAATTCATGCTACACTATAACGTAAAGATCCCTTTCGAGAGTCAATACAACAAACTCACTGATACTCTGCCCGTGAGTTTCGGATTAAAACAAATGATATTCTTGTGACTAGTGGGTGGTTATCTCTAATCCTTCCCCTAAATATGTGAGAGATCAAGCATAATCTAACGATTACGATTGGGTTAATCCCTTGTCGCCCCCTTTCTCAAGGCAGACGAAAAGCGAGCTACAGGTGGGTTGTCAATCGACCCTCGCTATTTAAAGCAACTGTCGTAAATATTAATGCATCTCCCTTTATCATATCCTATAACTATCTACTTATCCATTCTTTTACTATTGCTTAGCATGCGCCTTAATTAAGAATATAATATGCATGAGAATGTGAAAAGAAAATAAAGTTTTAAGAACAAACATCTGTATTATAAAACCAAATGTCTGCGTTACAACCTACTCCTAAGAAATTCAAAGCAATAACAAAAGGGAAAGTCTAAATTATGAAAGCGATAAAGAAAACAGATAAAATTGGGCTGCGGAAGACTGATGTTGCTGTCACTTTTGATTTCTAAACTTCGATAGATACCCTAATACTAGCTTACTCGAGTTCCACAGACAACAAACATGGTCGACGGCTCAATCCCGACCACTCGGCAACCTCGCAATCCTTTGGTGTCAAAACCTTAACAAACTAGCACACTTTGGTCATTGATCTCTCACGTATTTATAAGTGTCTATCTACCTTATTGCCCAAGTATGTTTTTCGAAATATATAGGTTGTGTTGCTCTAATACATAGGATTGGTCCTTGTTGGATTGACCGGCCGAAAATTTTGGTGGTCCACAAAATTCCTCCACCCAACTGAAACCATGTACACTTCAATCTCCTACATTACCTCATTTTGTCTACTTACACAATAGATAAAATAGTAAGAATAGAATTCAACTAGGTTTCAAAATAAAAATAGAAGGACTAGTGAACGATGGGAAAATGTCAACACTCCCTAACCTAATTCCTTTTTGGTGTGTTTTTTAAGGAATAACATGAGACGAGATGTTAGAGCCCAATATTGTCTTTGACCAAGATGTTCCCATTCTATCTCATCTCCATTTCCTCTCGTTTTTTCTTATTTTTTCTCATCTATTTATTTGAATTTTTTATTCGTTACATATTTCTCTTTTCTTAGTTAATGTGTTTGATATATTTGTGGTTAGAATATCATTATTATTTAAATATTAATTTAAATATACTAATATGCATGTATATTCTATATTATTATTATATTCAAGATTTATTTAAATAAACTTGATTTTTGAAAATTAAAATAAAAATAAATAAATATATATTATCATTTGATATTTGACAATTTATTTTGATACTTTTCATAATAAAAAGTTTAAATACTTTTCATTTTTTAGCTTAATCATTTTGGTTAGATATATCTCACATTAACATTAATTCATTGTATTTACAATTCTATAATTAAAAAATTATTGTTAAATATTTGAGGTACAATTATGTATTTCTTTTTAATATTACCCATATGCTTATCAATATAAAAAATAAATTTAAATAATTTATAACCTTGAATTTTTATTTGTAATTTACAATAAAATGAAAAGTGTTGAACGTTTTGTTTGTAGGTGATGAACCTCCTTTTTATTTGTAAGTTAACTTAATTTTGTTTATTAGTAAAATTTTATTCAATTTAACTTAATTTTGTTTATTAGTAAAATTTTATTCAATTTTTTTACTCTCGTCCATATATGATTTACTCCACTAAGCTACATTTTAAGAAAGTAATAGGGGCGGATCCATAATA
>JBBMKA010077275.1:0-14862 GCA_037833695.1 Sechiopsis laciniata | reverse complement strand
ATATATATATATATTTTTCATGATAAACGAGTATTAATATCTACACATGTGGCCCATTTTAGATGATATTTTATTATTCTTTTCATATATATATATATATATATATATATAATATATGGATATGAAAAGATAGGACATACTTTTCTCTCATGTTATTACGTTAAACAAGTATTAATTTGAAAGACAAATATAAATGGAAAAATAACTCTCTAGTTTTTAAATTTGAGTTCAATTTCATATATTAATGAGAGTCAAATATCAATTAGCACGATTAAACATGTAATTATGGCATTGAACTGAATTACCACTAAACAATGAAATAATTAAACTACCATCCTTTCGGGTAAAACGTAAACAATGTTTACATCAAAATAAGACTCAATTACTACCAAACAATAAAATCAAAATGTTACTAACCATTTTAGTACAAATTATTTATATCATAAAGCATGTATTAATGTAAAATTAAATAAACGTGCAAGATTATTGAAAGTATGTAGAGAATGTTAAGACATCCGTCTTTTTTATACATATGATGTTCTTTACTTTAAATTCAAGCCACAATTTTGTAAAAATTCAACCATGATATAGTCAATTGCAATTTCAAATTCATATTTTTTTAATTATCATCTCATAATAATTTCGTTTTTTTTTAATATCATTTAGTTGTTATTCTTGTGGGCTAAAACGTTAGTCAGATATTAAATACCTTTTTTTTTAATTGACTGGGTATAAAACTATGATTATTATAAAATATAATAATTATTATACTGATTAAATATGAAAGTAAATAAATAAAATTTAAAGAGAAAAATAAATAGCAACAAAATTTTTAAAATTGAAACATAATTGGAATATGTTATATTGAAGCAATTGTGGGTAGAATAATAGCAGTAGGATTTATTCTCCTTCATTTATTTTTCTTTTATGAATCACAATAGAAGATATTCGCATGTCAAAAAAAACAAAAAAAATACAATTAAAGATTTTCGTATTTTTATATGGTAGTTGCATGTTACAATGACGTGATTTAGTAATAAAACAAATTGTCTGAGTTTCAGAAACTTGCCTTGACTTTAGGCTAATTAGCAAAAGTTAATTTTTGCTAATTTGGAGCATATATTATAATAGCATAATTAAAAAATAAACTTAGAAAAATTTTCAAGTTTTGCGTGACAATTTCCATAATTAGGGGCTATGATTGTCATATGATGTACGCATTTGATTGCCGTAATCAACCACGAGCATGCTTATTTTGCCTTTTTTTTTTAATTCGTGGGCCATTTATGTTTTTTTTCTTTTTTTTTTTTTGGAGTATTATATTTTAAATTGAATTTATTTTAAGAAAATTGTGGTCCAATTTCACAAAATAATAAATTTAAATTTTTTTGTCTCTATAGTCAAATATACGGTATAATTAATACTTATTGGACTGTATGATTTAGAGTATTAATATAGTATTTTGTATTATTAATACAGTATTATGTATTATTAATATAATATTATATGTTATTAGTATAGTATTGTATATTAATACAGTATTATGTATTAATTATATTGTATAATTTTTATATGTATGAGTATAATTGCTATTTTTTTTCCCTAATTTTGCAAATACTTTTTCAATTTAGTCTATTTCTAAACAAAAACCACTTTATTTTATTATAAATAAAGTAAAATTGAATTATCTAAAAGCGACAAATATATATATTGTCGTATATCATGTGAAATAATTCAATTTTTTTTTTTGAAAACAGAAATAATTCAATTCTAAATTGTATTCTTTCCGTTTCATAATTTAAATTTTCCAGCTTTCGAATCAATTTATTAAAATATTCTTATTTTGAAATCTTTTACGTTTATTTTCAGAAATATTGATGGAACACTCGTATAACCTACAATACATGAGAATCTAAATCTCCCGCCTTAAATATGGTTAAATTACATTAACAGATTTATTAATTTATGCACCCAATTAAAAATAAATACTCCACTAAAATAATTTTTTAGTTATGCTTAAATGTTAAGTCCAAAAATTAGTCATTTGAAAATAGTTCACAACAATACTAATAATTTGTATGCGTATATGAACCTATTCTCACATGTATAGAAAAAAAATGTTAACAGATATTATTAGTTTCTTGGGAAAATGTACAACTAATTAATTAAAGTTATCAACTATCGACTTAGTGTTAATTGGGACATTTTTCTTCTTTAGATGTCGGGGTTCAAGATCTCAACTTGTTGTATTCTGTTAAAAATAATGTGATAGAAATATTTTAAACTTTATTGAAAGTATATAAATTAAAGTTAGATATGAACAAAATACTATGAACATCCAACTTACAAAAAGATCGAATGTTAGCCTACTGAATTATGTTTTGATTGACATCCAAAATTTAAGAATATAAATAATTGGTCATCTAGATCATTCATTTTTTATGCAAGATAAAATTTTAAAAATTAAAAATCAAAATAAGATATGTTATTAAGGTGTCGTTTGATAATCAATCAGTTAAAAACATAAATTATATTTATTTAAATTCTCGTTTTTATCTCCAATTATTTAAATTCTCATATTTGGAAGTTATTTAAAAAAAAAAACTTTTTTTTTTAATATATAAATGAAATGTAGATATCAAAATAATAAAAATTATATGTGAGGTTGAAATTGTAAGTTTAAATTTAAAAAACTAAAAATATTAAATTAAATTGGTATCAGGAGTAAAAGTTATATAAATTTATTCTGCCTGTCTGTTAAATTTAAAAAATAATAATTCAAAGACTATAAAATATTTTACTTTCCAACCATTGCCTCCTTTTGCTTTGCATGGAGAAATTTAAAAGGATTTTTTTTTTGTAATAGGTCAAATTTAAAAAGTATTTATAATACCTCACAAAAAAAAATAGTAATCATAATAAAAAATACAATATTATTAATAGATAATAGTGTATTAATATATAATATTATAATAATAATAATATTATATTAATAATACATAATATTATATTAATAATAAAATAAAATTATATTAATAATAAAATAATATCATATAATGCATATTAATAATACCATATTTTTTAATATAAAAACAAACATTTTAAAATTTATCTAGATTTACAATTATTTTGTAAAATTTGACTATCAAAAATAATTTTTCAATTTTAAATTGGAAGAATTACAACACAATTTCCAAATATCCGCAAAATTCAAAAGTGAGTTGACCATTAAAAAAAGGTTTTGAATGGTAGATTTGAAATTTTGAAAAAAGTGAAAGTGACTTTTCTCCCGAAATGACCAGCGAACTGGTCAAATTTACGAAGGTATATGTTCAATTTCAACTATATAGACCTCCCAAAAATCACGCCTATTTTGTAATTGAAACAAATCCCATTTTCAAATAATAATAATATTTTTGTTATTCCTCAGATTAAATTTAAAGTTTCGTAAGTTGAATATATATATATAGCATCTCGATTAGGAAATTAATTCATTGCTAGGTGATATCGATTATGATGATGGCAGGTTGAATATATCTACATATATATTATAATATATTAGAAAGATTTTCAAACTTTCATCAATTTTGCGTCTAATAAATTTCTTAAGAATCAAAAGATAAAATAACAATTTATAATCTTTCAATTTGTGCAATATATTCTAAACCTACTTAATAGTTTTTTTAAAATTAATGCATTTGACAAATAAAATATTAAAATTTGTGAATTAACAATTATACAGTTTACTGTCAAAAACAAAACAAAAAAGAAGAAGCAACAGCAACAAGTATACTAAACTATCAACCCACAATTCTCAAAAAAAAAAAAAAAAAAAAAACTATCAACCCATAAAGCTAATAAGAATATCGGCATATTACACAAAAACAAAAGTTTAACTTAAAAAAAAAACCAAAACCTTAACAACTTATTAGGACATCTACCTTTGTAGAAAATTAATTTATGAGTAGGTAGTAAACTCAACCCCTTTTAATTGTTTAAGGTTTTTTTTTTTAAATCATTAAACCAAACATGATGGTTAAGTTGAGCTAAACTCTATTTGTCAAAATGATGGTTAAGTTGAGCTAAACTCTATTTGTCAAAATGCTCATGAACTAAACTTGGAACTTGACATAATATATTTAGTGAATTAAAACGTTGGTCCCTAATTATTTGATGAAAGTTAGAATTGAGTACTTTCCATTTTAAAATCTAGAGTTTAATTAGTTAGGATTTAGTTTCTATACCTTAAAGACTAAAATTTAGTATGGTTTGATAAAACCTACAAACTAGTTTTATTGTTCATAATTTTTGACAAATTGAATATTTGAAATTTAACTATTTATATGTCAATATTTGAACAATTTTTTTTTTTTACATATACTCACGTGTATGTACTTAAATTGCTATTGATGATGAACAATAAGAACTATTTGTTACTTTTTTTTTTTGGAAGCAAATAGAATAAACTTTAGTTTTAAAAATAAATTTAAATATTATTGAATTCTAAATTTTAAAAATATATAAACAAAATTCTAATTTCATGGGACGAGTAAATGTATAATTGAACCTAATACATTTTGTTTAGATCACGTGAGATTCACATGCAAATGTCATGACCAAACCCAATTAATTACCAAAAAACCAGAGGCATAAATCAATCAGGTTTAAAGTGTGATAAAGCGAGTGAAGAGAGAGAGAGAGAGAAAGAAACTCACTTTTTCTCTCTCCCATTTTCGCTCCCAAAACCCAATTTCAACCGCAAAACAACAAAGCAAAAACTCAACTCCGTCAATGGAGGAGGAGACGACGGCGCTGATCACTCCCACCGCCAAAGCACAATGCCGCCGCCGCGCCGGGCCTCCCAAACCTCCGAGATCGTCCAGCCTCTTCATCTTCCTCTCCTTCTCTGCTCTCTGCTCCGCCGCCGCCGGAGCTTTCGACTACGCCGACGCTCTCTCCAAGAGCCTCCTCTACTTCGAGTCTCAACGATCGGGGAGACTTCCGTACAACCAGCGCGTCACCTGGCGTGACCATTCCGGCCTCACCGACGGCCTAGAACAAGGAGTAAGTTCCTCGAAATTTGCTCTGTTTTCGCTTTTTATTAGCCTCCGTTTTCTGTAATCGATCGGTGTTGCAGGTGGATTTAGTCGGAGGATACTACGACGCCGGGGACCACGTGAAGTTCGGCCTCCCAATGGCGTTCACCGTAACGATGCTGTCGTGGAGCGTAATCGAGTACCGGCGAGAAATCGAAGCCGCCGGCGAATTGGAGCACGCTCTGGAGGCGATCAAATGGGGAACCGATTACTTCATTAAAGCGCACACTAGCCCTAATGTACTGTGGGCAGAGGTAACCTCATTCTCAACTAATCACAATCGCAATCACATTGCTCCGATACATTTTCCGGCGGAGAATCAGAGTATCTGGTTTGTGAAATCCACAGGTCGGAGACGGAGATACAGATCATTACTGCTGGCAAAGGCCAGAGGACATGACGACGTCACGGCAAGCGTACAAAATCGACGAAACGACTCCAGGATCAGATCTCGCCGGAGAAACCGCGGCGGCGATGGCAGCGGCGGCGATTGTGTTCAGAAAAACAAACTCACATTACTCGCACCTCCTGCTCCATCACGCGCAACAGGTAACAGAAATCGAACAGAATTTAGTTACGAAATGAAACCGAATTTGTTAATTCTGAATTCGAATTTGTTTGAATGTGTTGAAGCTGTTTGAATTTGGGGATAAATTCAGAGGTAAATACGATGGAAGTTTAGGAATAGTGAAGAATTATTACGCGTCGGTGAGTGGATATAAAGACGAACTGCTGTGGGCTGCGTTGTGGCTGTATGAAGCCACCGACAACAAACAGTATTTGGAGTACGTAGTTAAAAACGCTCATTGCTTCGGTGGCATTGGCTGGGCCATTTCTGAGTTCAGCTGGGATGTCAAGTATGCTGGCGTCCAACTCATGGCCTCCAAGGTAAAAAACACAATTCACTACATATCTTTATTGTTGTCTTTTTCATTTAATTCTCTTGCATAACAATAATTGCTTTAAACATTGTTGGTACTCTACAACTCTAGCATAGTTAAACTACGCCCTCTTTGGAGTATCGTTTACTCAAATGACGAATGAGTTATTATAACCTAACTCATGTTTGACCCACCGTTTGTCATGACTGGTGGGTTGGCTCAAACACTAACCGTTGTTTTAGGTAATTCATATTCTAATAATAAATTATACTCAAAATACAATTTATTATAAAATACAATTTATTATAACCGTAACATACACACGAAACACTTCGTACAGTTTATAATGACTCAATCAGTGCCTCAAACATGGTCTTAAAGTATTCGATATACTCGAAACAAATAGTTAAAAGCTTCAATGCTTACCCCCCACACTTGTGTAATAAGACAAAACACCAATTAATGAGATTATAAGTTTGATTACTTAGCCAAACTTGATGTGAAGTAAGACAAAACATCAATTAATATCTCATTACTTACTCATGTGGTAGGTTTTCATTAGTATGTCTAGTTTGTTGCATTTAGGAAGTTGAGCCATTAAAATTTAGTACAAGTTCTCTTGAGGCATAGTTTTTTTTCCTGGGTTGATAGTTTTGACGATTATATTTATTTTGAATTTTAAGTACTAATATAGTTGAGTACCAGACTTGGCTGAAAGTAAGACAAAACTTCAATTAGTATCTCCTTGCATACTCATGTGTGGTGGATTTTCATTAGTATGTCTTTGTTGCATTTAGTAAGTTGATTTTACGAAAGTTGGAAGAAATTCTCTTTGCTCATATGTTGAGATCTGTATTTTAATTATTATTTTTTTCATGGATAGATGAGTTATTAAATTGTGTTTATTTAGAATTGAAGTATTTGTATAGTTTTGACTAAAATGTTATAAGTTTGAGTACCGACCCCTATGCTTGGTTGAAATAAGACAAATTACCAATTAATATCTCCTCACTTCTTCATGTGGTAGGATTTCAATAGTATGTCTTTGCAGCATTTAGTAAGTTGACCCCATTAAGTTAGATTTGGCCATACATTGAGATATGCATGCTTCATTTTTTCATGGCCGTTGAGTTTTCTAGATTGTTTATTTAGTATCTATACTTGTATCTGCTCAATTAAGTTTTGATTCGAAAACAAAGGTTAGAAACATTTTATATATTTAAATTTTGTGTTGATAAGTCTTTTGTTGCTATCTCTCACTTCCCTAAATCAAAATTCAGCTCACATTTTTTTTATTCAACTATAGTAAGGTGGTTGATTTGAATCTATAATCTTTTAATTACTATAGTAATTATTAGCCAGCTTACTTCATATGTAAGCTTAGAAGTGTATGGATGGGGAGAAATTGGAAGAATGGATGTTGGGTAAAATTTATTCCATACTTTTTAGGGAAGAAAAAACTTTCATCCCAACTACACATTTTCGTGTAACCATTCATTCAAACCCCCCCCCACTTCATTTTTCATTTTCCCTTTTCACTCATCTTCCCCATCCACCTCAACTTGAGAAGTCAATAGAAACAAACATAGAAACATAAAAAGCATTTATAATTGAAGTTCTAATTTATTGGTAAACCCATGTGAATTTAGGCTAGAAAGTGACAATAAGATGGGGATTGGAGGAGGAATTAATATTTAGTGGGGGAGTGGGATCTTTTTTCAGGATTTTGTGTTTGATTAAGGAGTCTAAGAAGGAAGGAATTATAAATGGCACAAGGGAAAGGAGGGAAAATCTCTCTCTCTCTCTCTCTCTGTAACTATTTAAAAAAACTTTATTAGCTTTTAAGCTTTGTTTTTATGACGTCAGAGATGGAGTGGCCCATAATTAAAGGACCCAGTGAACGGCAAGAGTAAAGTTTTAGACAATGGGTCGAGCACAAGGCCACGTGCATGATGAATCCGATACCACAGCCAATTAATTCCCCTTTTAAAATCCAATCCCTCCAGCTCCATAGGATCTCACAATACATTATCCTTCCAAACACATGGCACTTTCTTTTCATTTAAATACTCCATTTAGTGCTTAATCTATTTAGGCCCCTGTTATTTGTAAGATTCTTTTGTTGGGTTTAATAACAATAGTTGGATTTCAAAATTAGTAATAATAATAATAATTACAATAGTTAAGGATTGAAGAATCAAATCTACTACCTATAATCGAGAATATATATTCATATGGCTAAGTTAAGTTTATTTGGTATATTATCTAAAGTTCTCCATGTAATTTTTTAGGTGTGTTTTTAGTTAAAAAATAAAATGGATTGAAATACCATTTTGGTTATTGTGTTGTGAGGTTTATTCTTTCTTCTTTTTTTTTTCTTTTTTTTCTTTTTTTTTTGTTATAAACTTTCAAATGTTAAATTTTAGTTAGTGAATTATAAAAAATAAAAAAAAAGACATAAAATTATTCTTTATGGAGGTTTTTTTAATTATATTTTTTTTAAGTGATTATTTATTGATGTTTCTCTATAAATTTTAGAAATGTTTTGCATTTGTCTTTTTGTATTAATACTATTGAATAAATTTCCTAATTGTTTTTAATTGCACATTTCTCTTAACAATCAATTTTAAGATTTTTTTTTAATGGTTTAGTAGTTAAGAGTATCTTAGTACTTAAAAAAAAAAAGTTCTTAATTTTTTTTATTAGTCTCTTTAATTGTTCCTAAATTAAAATTGAACCAAACTTTAGAGAATATGAGTTTAATTTAAAACTCATTTATTAGAAATATGAAGAATAAATTAAAATTTGTTTATATCTATGAATATCTAACTTAACTTCTAGACACGTTCAACTATTCTCATAAATACAACAAATTAATTTATAAGTGATCTATCTAGAACCACAACATTTTAGTTGTATCTATTGAGTTTAGATAATGTTTTTCGAGTTCAACGTGTTGGGTAAGAATTAATTGTGTTGATAAGATATATATATATATATATATACACGATCAATTTCACTTCAGAGAAGGGTAAATAAGTAATTTTAAGTTTCTGTGCGTTTTTAGTTGCTAATGCAGGGGAGGTATGATAACGAGGAACAAGCCAAAATCCTAGAACAATACAAATCAAAAGCAGAATACTATCTCTGCACAATCCTCAACAAGAACAACTTCAGCAACGTCGACCGAACTCCGGCCGGTCTCCTCTTCATCCGACAATGGAACAACATGCAATACGTCTCCACGGCGGCGTTTCTCCTCACCGTCTTCTCCGACTACCTCCTACGCTCCGACCACCGCCTCCACTGCCCCGCCGCCACCCTCGACCACCGCCACCTCTTCCATTCCGCCAAACAACAAACCGATTACATCCTCGGCGCCAACCCCAACAACATGAGCTATCTCGTCGGGTTCGGACCCAAGTTCCCGACCCGGGTCCATCACCGGGGAGCCTCCGTCGTTTCGTACAGAGAAAATAAGGCCTTCATCGGCTGTACGCAGGGGTATGACCACTGGTACGGCCGGGGCGACCCGAACCCGAACGTTGTCGTCGGAGCGGTCGTCGGCGGACCCGACTGTCAGGACAGTTTTTCCGACGAGAGAGAGAATTATATGCAGACTGAGGCTTGTACCTACAACACGGCGCCGTTGGTCGGGGTTTTTGCGAAGTTGTCGCAGCTTGAAGACTCGGACTCGGGTCGGACTATGACCGACCCGATTATGTATACTTCGTATTGAAAAGGTAAGGAACGGGAGAAGTGTATTAAAATATGTTTTTCTTTTTTTAAATATATTTATAAATATGTGTGGGAAATGGGATTTAATTTTGGGTGAAATTGGGAAAGGAAAAAAGAAAAAGAGAAAATGTTTTTTATTGGGTGGCTGAAATTAAGGAGTTGTAGCCCCAGCTTTTTCTTTTTGTGTAGCTTCCATTTATTTTTATATATAAAGGTAAAGTTCCACATCTTGTGGCTTTATTTTTGCATCTTTCATCTTTTTTTTGATAAATCTTTCATCTTTTCTTGTCTGGTGTATTTCAATAATATTTTGTATTTAATCCTTCTACAAATTTGTATTCAAAATTTACTATGGGGGCATTTGAGCCTAGAGTGCTGTAGGTTGAGTTATAACAATAATTCGATCCATATTTGAGTTTTTTTTTTTTTTTTTTTAATAACTTTTTTTATAATAATAGGTTGATTAGTTCATAATTTTTCATCCTAACAATAATAACCCTCCAAATTTATCTTTTACTATAATAACTTATGACGCAATAAAAATATATATTATAGTGATCTATTATTATTATTTTGAGAATATTATAGTGATCTATTATAATACCTTATTTTCTTGATTTTTTTTATAAAAAAAAAACCCTATTTTCTAAACATTTCTCATCATAATCTTGTTAAAAATATGCATTTCAAACTACAATTTATTGTAACATCGACTATTCTAATAATTGCGCTAGCATAATAAATTCATTGTTTATAATTACTCAATAAGTTTTTCAATATTTCTCAATTTATCTGATTAAATAATGAGGTTTTGGATTTTTGAAATTTTAGGCTCTATTTATCTTGCCGTGGTTCTGATCTTCATCAATAATTCATTGACGTAGTAAAATTTCTCCAACAATTTACAGTATACGAGCGATTTTTTTGTTTCCATTATTATACTTCCAATATTTTATTATTGGGCCAAGCATCTAATGAATTTTATGTTTCCAGCCCACGGGAGAGGCTATGTTAGTGGCAGCCCATTCATAAATTTGGCCCAAGGCAGTTATTTACCAATTTAATCCTTATCATTCGAATAAATCTTCAATATTAGAATTTAATTTTTATAGTTGAGTAAATCTTTATACATTTATCGTTTTCACTTAATAAAGAGATTTGTAATGGTTGTAGACAGTGTTTTGAGATCCCATCATTTCGTAGATTATAATTAATTAATTTATAAGGTTTCTTAGATGTTGTCTATCATCCAATATTGATGATTGACGCGCAGTTTTTTTTATTTACCCTACAACTTTATCGATTCTTGTATATTTTATCTTCTCCTCTACTTTTGATCGATCGACTTTGAAATAAGCACTTTTTCTAACATTGTTGTTCTGATTTTTCACAAATGCAATGTTGAATTTGTACATTTTTACTCAAATTTAGATGCAAAAATTAAAAAAAAAAAATTAAAAATATTTCATACCTATCAAAATATTTCAATTTTTATTGTTTTAATCAATTTCATTAGATTGTTTTAACATTTCAATTCTCGTAAAAAAAATTGATTCAAACCATCCATTTTACTTAAATTAAGACATCAATTTAACTTGAATTATTATTATTATTGCTATATTTTAATTTTTTTATAAAATTTGGAGATTTATAAAAAAATTTACTTTTTTAAATTAAAAATTCCCCTAAAAATATTTATAATCCAAACTCCAAAGATGTATCCTTCCTTTCTTTTTATGTATAGTGGTAAACCTAATCTAACATTTAAAATGACGAAGGAGAAAAATAGAACAAAAAAAAAATAAAAAAAAATGAAAAAAAAAAAAATTAATAGCTTTTACATTGATATTTACTGCCTCTCCAAGTCTTGAACGTCGTCGTTTCGATTTTGGCGATTACAATATTGAATTCTTCTAGAAGACCTTTCTCTAGTTAGAATCCGCCGAAATGAACTCAATCGGGATGTCGACACGTCATCACTCCGCGCCGGAGCTTCCCGTAGTTCCGGCCGAATCGAAGGAGCCGCCTCCGTCCGGCAAATCGGACACGTGGAATTAGACCCAAACCATTTATCAATACATTCCAAATGGAACCCATGTTTACAATTGGGCAAAATTCTAAACTCCTCACCGTCCACGGCGGCGCTCAGACACACGGCGCAATCCCTGGCGCCGGCGAAGTTTGAATTTTCCGATTGGTTCTTGTAAACGACGACCGGCAGAGACGCCATGACGAGAGGGTCGAGGCCGGAGTGTTGCGGCGGCGGAGGGTCGCCGGAGTCGACGAGGGCGAAGATCCCGATACGGCGGAGGACGGCGTGCCGCCGCGCTTGGCGGCGGAGGACGTAACGGGCGTAAATGTGAAGGGCGATGACGAGAAGGATGACGATAGCAAGGGAAACGGCGGCGGAGAGCATGATTCTGTTGTTTAAATCGTATGGGTCTCGGCGAGGCTGGAAGCCGTCGAAAAGGGCTCCGCCGCCGTCGTCGAACGGTGGATTGGTGGCGGAGGACATGGCCGCTGCCGATCTGGGTTTTGTGAGAGAAGAATTTTTGGGATTTTGCAGAACTAAATGGTTATATAATCGGGTTTTTTATTTTTGTTTTTTTGGGAGATTTGATTTTGGATTTGTGTGAAAGAGAAGTTAAAATTGGAATGAAATTTCTTGCAGGAGAAAATGAGCAAAGTTGACTATTGAATGTTTGACGTTTTTTGTCTTGCCCAATTTTTCTTTCATCTTCTCTTTCACTCTTCTTCTTCTTTTAATAATTTGATTTTCTTTTTTCATCTCATTGACAAATTTCTATTGATTAATCATTTCTTCATTTTCTTTTTTTAAATAAATTAAATTCTCTACTCCAATTATTATTTAATTAAAAATATATTTCTATAATTTTATGCGTATTAATCTAGTTTTAAAATTAGTAAAATTTACATATAAGAATGCTCTTTTATAATATAGTAATCAATTGATTATAAATTTGAATTTTTACTCAATGTTATTCAATAAGTTTAGATATTTTTATTTTAAAAAATAGCTAAAAAATTATATATTTGATTAAAGATAAAATGTTCAAATCTTTGGTTATCTAAAAAATGATTAAATGTTTCTTTAAAAAATTCAAATATTTGCCACATATGTGCATTTTTTAACATTTACGAAAATCCAATATGAATATGATTCAATGGTTATAAATCTTTACTTTCTATCTAACGTTTACTTTCTTTTTTTTTTTCTTTTTTTTATTCTATTTAATCATAAAGCATTTCATTAATAACAATAATAAGAAAAACAAGACATATGGACCCACTTCAACCAAAAGGGTAGCAACTATAAGGGTTTGTTTTTTTGGATATAAGAATAAAGTGGAGTGGAGTGGAGTGGAAGAGAATGAAGTGGTTAATAATAGTATGAAGTGGTTAACTACTCGTTTGAATATTGAAGTTAATAGTAGTAGAGTAATTAACTACTTATTTGAGAATTGAGGTTAAAAGTGATTGATATAATTTTTATTTTTATTTTTTTAAAATGTAGTTGAAGTAAATAATAACAATTACGTACTTATAATAACAAATTTATGAATTTTAATTATTCATCTCAATTGTCATTGACTGATCTTTAAAAGCATTTTTATATTTTTTAATTTAATAATCATTCAAATTGAATAATTCAAATTCGTGACATGTTAGTTCATTATCACGCATATACACCTTTAAGATAATTAAAAACTATCATATTGAATTATCAATCAACTTGTAATTCTATATCGTCGTACTAAACATATTAGTAACATGAATTAAACAAATAATAATAAATTTTAAAAGTTTGGACTAAATTTACCATTGAACATACAGTTAAAATGTAAATTATTAAGGAAGTAGTAGAAATATATTTACGAGAAACTTGTAAAAGTATATTCTTCTAAAAAATAAAGAAATAGAAAGTAGTAGGATATAATGGTTTTATTAAGTAAAAGTAAATAAAATATATTATATAAAATATTTGTTTCTTAAGACAGAAATAGAAGAAGAAAAAAAATTCCCGAACTTAATTTTTTTTTCTTTTCTTACCTAACTTTATTAAATTTTGTTTCTTATTTTTATTATTTTTTAAAATATTAACTACTAGAAAAATTAAACAATTAAAATGTCAATTTAGTATATGTACTTTTCATTTTGTTTTATTTTGATTCTTTTACTTTTAAATATCAAATTTTAATCTTTATAACAATAATACAACTAAAATTTGTTCTTATTAATTTATTACTATAAAGTTAGGTAAGAAAAGGAAAAAAAAAATTTATTTTAGTATTTGTTATTAATTTATTACTATATTTCATTTGCAAATTTGTTCTTATTAAATTTTCATAATTTTAGAAATATGTTTACATGAAATTTTTTTTTTTTAAATGAGGTTTTTTATGAATTAAAATTATTATTAATTGATAATTTTTTTTATGAAATAATTCATTTCAAAATCGAATTCTCAAACGTAGAGTTAAATTGGATTACAACCAAGCTAACACGTTATTGACTTTTTCAATAGAGTTAAAATTGTTTTTAGAAATAAATATTTTAATATTGATGTTAGCCGAGATTAAAAGATAAGTTTGATAAGATTTAATGTAGAATTTGATAAAAGAGTTTTATATATATATATATAAATATAAATTCGAATTGTGATTAAAGAGAGATTAAGAGTGGATATTTACTACAAAAAATAAATGAGTGGTTGTTGAGGAGTGGTTATTAACCACTCCTCATCTTCAAGAAACAAACATATAATAAAAACCTATAAGGTGTGTGGTCTTTTGAAATAAAAATAATAAATAAATAAACTTACAAAACAATTTTTAAGGATTCACAATCCATCAAATTAAACTCTTTAAGAGTAATAAAAATTTAATTAAATCAATTTAGAAAAATAAAGCCAACAAAAGTTGACTAAGAGATCTTGGTTCGAGTTCCCTATTCCCTAAATATTGAAATCTCAAATTAATACAGTTTTTTTTTTTTTTTTTCGCCTATTAGGGTAACCTTAAATTTAAAAAAAAAAAAAAAAAAAAAACCCCTTTAATCAAACTCAAAATTATAAGAATTAAATTAATCGTTTAACGCCCATTATGAAGGGCGGTGTGGCAAACATT